>OY992879.1:154645739-154658239 GCA_963921405.1 Cepaea hortensis
TGGGTTTTCTTTTACTAACTATCTGGTAGCTTTGTAAGAAATCAGGCCAGTTTAGTCATAATACAGATATGAGAATAAGAAGAAGAAAACGTCGAAGTAGAAGTAGTAGTAGTAGTAGTAGTAGTAGTAGTAGTAGTAGTAGTAGTAGTAGTAGTAGTAGTAGTAGTAGTAGTAGTAGTACTACTACTAGTAGTAGTAGTAGTAGTAGTAGTAGTAGTGGTAGTAGTAGTAGTAGTAGTGGTAGTAGTAGTAGTAGTAGTACTAGTAGTAGTAGTAGTAGTAGTAGTAGTAGTAGTAGTAGTAGTAGTAGTAGTAGTAGTAGTAGTAGTAGTAGTAGTAGTAACGTTAGTTGTAGCAGCATCAACAACAGGAGCAACAGTCATCATCATCATCATCATCCACTTTTGCCATCAAGAGGCGTGGGGAATAATTTGTGTTCCAGCGCCCGGTGGGCGGCACTGGATAGTGTCATTCCGTGAGGCTGTACAATGTCTTTGATGTCGTCAATCCATTTTCTTCTTGGAAGTAATCTTGGTCTCGTCGCAGATGATCTCTGATGTAAGGCCAGTGACGGTAGTTGCTGGTGTTGCATTCTAACAACATGGCCAAACCACTTGATCTTCTGTCTTTCAATAAATGTGGCACAAGGTGTTGATCCCACAGTCTGTCTGATAATAGCATTTCTTACTCGGTCTCGGATTGTTAAGTTGGCAGCTCTCCTCAGGCATCTCATTTCGCAGGTGTTGATTTTGCGAAGGAGCAACAGTAGTACTTATAAAAGAAGCAGCAGCAGGCACATAAGAAGAAGAAGAAGAAGAAGAAGAAGAAGAAGAAGAAGAAGAAGAAGAAGAAGAAGAAGAAGAAGAAAAGGATGTACATGGCTTTATTCAATGCATATTTGACTGACGATGATGTTAGTGCAATTCAGCGAGACCCATGAGTACAAGAATTGTTTTCACGTCATCAACAATGGCGGACTGTGTCTGAAAATATTGGTTGCCAGGTCTGAAATAACATTAACATTTGTAAAATATTGTCTAAAGGACCAGGAGGCCATTTCATTAGGAGGTCACAGGGTCCACTTGCCACCGAGCATTCTGACTTTCTGGCCAGTCCGCCACTGGTCAATATGACTAAATGTATGGCATAAACAATTGATGGACCACCATAAAACTGACCAAACAACGACATTAGAATGCAAAAGTTGAACTCCCTTAACTCTGCTTTTCAATTAATACATGGACACAGTAATAACAATAGCAGAAACGCAACATTCTAAGAAACATCACACAGACATCGATCGAGCCACAAATACATTGAAAAGGAGCGGATACCTATTTTCACTCACGTGAATGTATTCGGCTTCTCTGCTGTCACATAATACATATTACATGAGGAGGTGGGGGAGGGGGTGTCTTCATGGCGAAGTGGTTAAGCCATCAGCCCCGTGCTTAGATGGTAAAGGGTTCCTTCTCGGACATTCGATTCGAGAGTGCAATATTTTCGGAGATACCCATGGAGTCGTCATCGAAGCTATCTAGTTTGTGCTCTGTGCGACCCCTTCTGCAGGCTGTTAGCTGCTCTTGAGAGAGAGAGAGAGAGAGAGAGAGAGAGAGAGAGAGAGAGAGAGAGAGAGAGAGAGAGAGAGAGAGAGAGAGAGAGAGAGAGAGAGAGAGCTAGTTGGAGAAAAAGTCCGGTGCAGTGAAGTCGAGTCTCTTTTCTTTTAACTCCCCTCTCCAATATTTTGTACGCACCGTATATGGGATTCTAAGCATTCTAAGCATTCCTCCCCTCCCTCCCCTTTCTCAAATACGAGTCTTCCATTCTTGAAGCTAGAATGACATAACTTCCTACATGCTGATAACCTTTGCCGCAGAAAGATTGAAGAGAAGGCAATGAAGAGAAGAGACGTGTTAAAGATCGTCTCCGAGTCAGCCCGGTTCTGTCGCTTGTGACGATTAGATCCGACTGGAAGGTGACTTTATTATCCAGACTGACATGACAATCGATGGGTAACTCAATCATGCATGCTGGAAAACGCGCGGAATTAGTGCAGATGGCGGGATTCTGCAAGTACATTGATTGACAAGTTCTCTGCTGCTGGATCAGTAAAAGGAAGCAGACTTGAAATTAAAAAAGGAACGTTCAGCGACCTGAGGTCAAACGATCTTTGGTCACATTTTCAAAAGCAGGAAAGCAAAGATAGGAATTTTCAAGAATACAAACACCATACAGATATGAATCGTACACCGCACAGGGAATCAATGTGCATAAAAAAAATTAGAGAACAGACAGAAATACTAAAATGAGAAAACAAATGGCAAGTGGAGTTTTCATAGCTCTAGGAGATTTATGGAAGTCAAAGAAAGATAAGATTAGCACTTAATTTATAAATTGTATTCCCAATATTAAATCAGTACTACTGTATGGGTCAGAAATATGAAGGACAACTAAAAGAATGACAAATAACTACAAACAATCACTAGCTGGTGCATGTGCAGAATAATGGGAATAAAAAGGTATGAAAGATCATCAACGTAGAGAGAGAACTAAACAGATTACAGTGAAACAAGAGGAAAAGATGCTGCCGTTGGATAGGATACACACTGAGAAAACTGAGGACAAAATAACTAGACAATATCTTGTCTGGAACCCACAAGATAGGATACACACTGAGAAAAACTGAGGACAAAATAACTAGACAATCTCTTGACTGGAACCCACAAGATAGGATACACACTGAGAAAAACTGAGGACAAAATAACTAGACACTCTCTTGACTGGAACCCACAAGATAGGATACACACTGAGAAAAACTGAGGACAAAATAACTAGACACTCTCTTGACTGGAACCCACAAGATAGGATACACACTGAGAAAATCTGAGGACAAAATAACTAGACAATCTCTTGACTGGAACCCACAAGATAGGATACACACTGAGAAAAACTGAGGACAAAATAACTAGACAATCTCTTGACTGGAACCCACAAGATAGGATACACACTGAGATAAACTGAGGACAAAATAACTAGACAATCTCTTGACTGGAACCCACAAGATAGGATACACACTGAGATAAACTGAGGACAAAATAACTAGACAATCTCTTGACTGGAACCCACAAGGTAAACGATGTAGTACGATATCTAACAACACACGGAGAAGAGAATTACAGAGATGAATAATATTGTGAGGTCATGGAGGGAGGACATGGAGGGAGGACATGGAGGGAAGACATGGAGGGAGGACATGGAGGGAGGACATGGAGGGAAGACATGGAGGGAGGACATGGATGGAGGGCATGGAGGGAGGACATGGCGGGAGGACATGGAGGGAGCTCCAGGAGGTAGCGAAAGACAGAATGGCAAAGCGTGGTTTGGTTGAGGATGTATGCCCCAATGAGGGATAAAGGGCAGCAATGGAAGCCATACACATACACAGAATATAAAGGGTTTGAAATAAAAATTAACACTATGCTGTCAATCTCAAACTTGGACTTTATCCAAACCACACTTACGCAAAATCAACACCTGTGAGATGAGTTTCCTGAGGGGAGCTGTCAAATTAACAATCCGAGAGCGAGTAAGAAATGTTATCAGACAAAGAGTGGGATCAACACCTTGTGCCACCTTTATCGAAAGTCAGAAGATCAAGTGGTTTGGCCATCTCGTTAGAATGCAACACCAGCGACTACCATCACTGGCCTTACATCTAAGATCATCTGCGACGAGACCACGATGACGCCCAAGAAGAAAATAGATGGGCGACATCAAAGACATTGTACAATCACATGAACGTTGGAGCGTCAAATATTCCTCCCCACGACACTTGACGGCAAAAGTGGAAGTTGATGATGATGATGATGATGATGATGATGATGGTGATGATGATGATGAAATGAAAATTATACACATGTTATCGCCATCATACAGCATATCATCTGCAGAACGTTGGAGTCATTACAGTCGCTGTCAAGTTTCTCCATATCTGGCCATGTCTCTCGTCCCATGCACCCTGATTCTCACGCTGTCTGCAATCTCTCCATACCTTGCCATGTCTCTCGTCCCATACACTCTGATTCTCAAGTTGTCTGCAATCTCTCCATACCTTGCCATGTCTCCCGCCTCATGCACCCTGATTCTCATGTTGTCTGCAATCTCTCCATATCTGGCCGTGTCTCCCGCTTCATGCACTCAGATTGTCATGGTGTCTGCAATCTCTCCATATCTCGCCGAGTTAATCTATCCAGGATTGTCTGTCTTGGTCTCTCCTGCCTCTCCTCCTCTCCCCTGGTTGTGGGTAAAAGTAAATGACCCGTTTACACACCGTAAGCCGCATTGGGCATATGATGCAAAATCCATATTTGAATGAACCAATCAGCGCTGTGGGTGAGTGGTCGGAAGTTGTGTGATTCTTGCTTCTTAGTATTGGTAAATTCGGGGGTATGATGTCCTCCTCGAGTGCTGGAGATCCCGGATTCAAGCCCCAGTGAGGACTGGGATTTTTTTTCACGTGGACTTCTAGTAACAAAATGTCCCCTGGTCTCTGGGTAGTTAGATCGGACGCCAGTGTGTATTGTTGCGCACGTAAAAAAAAGTCCCTTGGCAGTTGGAAATCGAAAAAGAATAGCCGGTGCTAGGGAGTTGGTGCACTGAGCTGAGATTCTCCGGACTAAGGCTTGAGTTAGGAGTAGAACGGAGCACTTATGGGTTACACCCGTGTGCCGGTTGTTGATCCGTCGACTAAACTAGTCGTAAGAACTCCGACGCGGAGCAAACGCGGCAAGGGACTTCCGATCATCAGAAGCAACACCCTTCTCCAAGCATTTCGGACCCTTTAATTTCTTAATATTTTCTGGGGGCGGTCCCGTCCAGGTCATGACTCCGGGCGTCTGGCCCCTGCCGTGGAGACGTTCGTTCGGTCATGTACGTTATCCCTGATGTTAAGCTTGTCCCTTCGCTGTTACCCTGTCCACTCTCAAGCCGTCTCTCCCTCGGCGGTAAGAGCCCGCGAGATCATCCCCCGCCACGGCCTCTGTCGCCTCCACTTATCTCCTTTGCCGTGTGCCGTCCTCGTGCCCCGTTCACGGCACCACACCCCTTAGATTCGTCCTTTCTACTCGGATCCACCTCTTGGTCTGTCTGCAACTGACTAGACCACGTAGTATGCATATCTCGAGACAATGTACGGTGGGGGTTATTATGGCAGCTTTGTTAAATGCGTTAGGACTGGGTGCGATCTACGGTCGATTATCGCTATATTGTGGAGGTTGGACGTCGGCCGACATTTGCTTGATTGACTGCACTAAATTAAACTATACTAAACTTAACACACACAAGTGTCATTTGTTTGAGTTGAAGGCATGCTGGTCTTATGTATGCTGCAGTGACAGGCAAGGTCAGACGTACTTTGGTAAGATCTCCAACAGCAATACATGTCCGAGAGAGTGGAAGCAGCTAGAAGCTTCTGGAAACAATAGAAACAATGATCGCTTTATTGCCACAGCATGTTGATATCCTTCACTAGGAAACACGCCATGTCTGTTTATTGCCTTGTGGGTTCCAAAGAAAATACTTTCTAGTTATAATCAGATACTACCAGTGTCCCTCGCCATCAGACCCCGTTGGGGGGTCTAACTACAGCAAGCGATTTTTTTGGTTGCCTTCGCTCGCTTTTAATTCAAGAATAGTCAATACCCATACTTCTAGTATATGTGGCGGATACGTGTGGATTAGCTTTCCCTATTACAAGTGTCCCTCGCCAAAAGACGGACCGACTATTGATGTGAATCGACATCTTGTGGTAAATCCATTGTAGATAGTAGACGGTGTATTTTTAATGACTCTGCAGTTTTTGAAAATATTGCCGGTCCAAGTTTTGTATATACCAATTATGTTGCATGAACTTTACAGAAGGCGAATACAAAACTTGGACCGGTGACATTTTCAAACACTGCACATTCATTAAAAGTACACCCTATACAAGAACAGATAACAACACAGCATTAGTGGAATATCCTAGAAAACTACAAGGGAAAGTTAACCCGGTCAGCAAATGCCAAGTCGAAGACCAATTTGCCAGCCAAAAAGCTCAAAAATCACAGCTCTGCTGTAAACAGACACAATATACTTAATGTACAACAATAATAATAACAAAATAAAGCATTTAAAAATAGCTGAGGTGCACAGAAGTTGAGAAGTTCCAAATTTCAGCGCGAATATTTAGTCATCTCCCTCACTCTGCCGTGAATGTTCAAGCTAATTAGTTCCCCTTATTGAATGACGCCGAGTCGGATAGTATTAATACGCTACATTTGCATACAGCTTCCAGGCATGTGACAGAAACACATGCGAGAGCTCCTTCGACTTAATTCCCCCTGGCAGAGGTCAACTGAGGGTTGACTGAGGGAAGAGCACGTTTAGAGTGGGGTCGGACATGACAAATTACTATTTTTGGTTTGGTTTGCAGTGAGGGGTACTTTGGTAATTCAGATACTGTCGATAGTTAATTAAGAAATAACTGGATTCTCCAGTTGCATGCAACGGTCAGTGAGCTTCCGCTGATTTTATTTTCTGGATTCGTGCAAATATCAACATCGATACATACAGGACTACAAAAATGATCGATGAATCAACTGCTTTATCATTAACACCACCACAAGTATCACTTACATATTTTTGGATTATGATGTGTATCTAGATCAGTGTTTCCCAACCTTTTTTGTGCTATGCCCCAGCTACGCCTTTCTAAAATTCTTATCCCCCCCACCCCGCCTCGCGCCCCACCCCAGCCCGCCTCGCACTCCCCAACATATACATTATTTTTAATATTCAAAAATTGAAATGTTCACTAAAGAAACTTGAATAATAGGTTTTTAGGAAGAAATCGCTTGGAAATTATTGAGCAAACACAGTAAGTAAATTTTCAAAATATGTAATGGAGAACTGAAATTCAAGTACAAAATAATTTTAATGAAAGATTTTTCTTTATTATTTTAATTATTAGTAATTATTTATTATTTAAATTTAGTGAGATCCTTGCGCTTGATGCTTACTGCAAAGAAATCTTAAAAGTCGCTTAAAAGTCGACAGGGTCGACTTCATCGCACCGGGTTTTATCCCATATGGCTCGGTCTGGCTCGGTCTCTTTCCACAGCACGGAAAGTGTCGCACAAAGCACGACAAACAACGACGACCCACAGGAGTCTCCGAAACATTTAACTCGTAAACCGAAGGACGCGGCCCGGAATCGAACCCACAACCTTCGGAGCACGAGTCAAACGGCATGACCACTTCGCCACAGAGAATCCAATAAAGACTCCCATAAAGAGATCTTATGTCAGGTTCCAATTTAGTTCACTTCAGTCTCAAGTCCCCCCGTTTTGTTATATCCAGCCGATTTCTTCCATTTTCGAATTGTCCCCCCTTAACAATCGAATTGCCCCCCTGTGGGGCGTGGGCCCCACGTTGGGAAACACTGATCTAGATTCTAAGTTTCTAAATTTTCGTCTTTATTGTGATAAATGGAAAGATTTGTGGAAAGAGAGATGGAGAAAGACAATTCTTGATAGTCTTGTGTCATGCCGGTCCTGTGGCGAATAGGGTTACGGAGGAAATTCATAATCCCGCATACCGCGTTCGAAATAAACCTGGGGGAGATTCGGCAGCAGACCGCCTTGCGTTTGTTTTTATGAAATGATATGAGTGTCGGTCGTTCAGAAAGCAGTGGCAAACTACTGAGCGTAAATTTGTAAAGAAATCATAAACATCAAAAAAAAAAAAAAAAAAATAATGTAGTTGACTATGATGTCCCGTAAAGGATATACAACTAACTTGTGTCATGGCACGGAAGGGAGTCGGAGTTCTCCATTTGTGGGGATGTGTGATCGCCCACTCTGCAAGGCACTGAATGATGATACTATTTTCGTCTGTTTTCCACGTCTATCCTCAACTTCAGTAAGTACTGAACAGTGCATGTGAATGTATTTTCTCAAGCTAATTCAAGGTTCACTCTTCCCGTTGTGACGACATATTCCAGCTTTACCCTTCTGATGACATGTCCACGGAATGGGATCCGCTTTCTTCTGATACTAGTGACCAGTTCTCTTTATGAGATAACTTCTTTTGAGATATCTTCATTGTACTTTTTATCTGTCCACGGTTTTAACTTCTTTCAGGATATCTTCATTGTTCTTTCCATTCGCTAAGGCGTTAACTTCTCTCAAGATATCTTTATTGTTTTTACTATCCGCCCAGGCGTTCTCATTATTCTTCAATAAAACCACATCTCCGCAGCTTCCACATAATTTCGCACTTGTCTGCTAAATTGTCCATGATTCTCTTCCGTACATCAGGATTGTCTCAATATAGCGAACACAACTGAAGCTGGCGATTTTCAGTCTAAAGATCAGAATCTGGAAAGCTTCTAGATCTTCTTATAGTTCACCAAACACATCAACAACCCTGAAGGAAAACATCAAGAATTCAGGAGAACTACAAATTCCAACCCTCAACTTGACCACACCAGGCAACAACAATCCCTAAACATTACTCCTGCAGAACCCGCCCGTTCCGGAATTAGGCTTAACTAAACATTTTGTTTATAATAACAGCATTTCTGCTAACTTCAGACTGGCCAGCATTTTTCCGGGGTCCGGTCAAATACAAGCCTCCTTGAAATTATCCGAAACGCGAGTGTTGCGCAGGTGATGAATGTGGTCATTGCCTGCAAGAAACGCGGAAATGCTGGACTCTCTTTTTTTTCTGAGCGTAATTATTTGTTTAAATGTTATTTTGAGCGAAGAGGGATTTTAAAATAGTTTCATGCGGTTTTTTATTGCGCAGCTGTGTGATCAGGCAATTTCACACCTGGATGTGGATAAAGAGTGTTGCGTCGAGAGGGACGTTGCACCAGGTTTTATCCCACATGGCTCTGTTTCTTTCTGAAGGACGGCGTGCTGAAAACATCGCACAAAGCACGAACTCCGTAGTCCAGCGACGACCCCCAGGTCACATGTCAGTGTTCCGGGTTTGATCCCGGGTCCAGTCAAGGAAATGCACTACTGACCAGCTCAAACGAGAGCGAAACTCGAGTCTAGTGCTTCCAAATTGACGTGGAAAAGGCCTTAAGTTCGTACCGGAATACGATCAGCGTTGCCAGTAGTGGGTTGTGCTCAATGGTTACACCTTCAGGTTGATGATGTCATGATGAAATGAGATGTGCTGAGATGCGATAAACTGAGATAAGATGATGACATGACATGGTGAGATAAGCTGATGAGATGATGAGATGAGATGATGAGATTCTTCAGCACAGCAGACGTACAATCTGGGGTTAGGCCCCTGCAGGTAGTGTCTCCTCCGTCGGTTGTATGTACTTCAATATCAGAAGACTAGTCCAATGATAGAGTCAATTCTGTCTTTAACGAAAAAAAAAAGTCGCTTAAAAGTCGATAGGGTCGATTTCCCTGCATTGGGTTTTTATCCCATATGGCTCAGTCTCTTTCCGCAGCGCGGAAAGCGTCGCTCAAAGCACGAACTCCGCAGCTCCAGCGACGACTCCCATGAGTCTCTGAAAAAAATGCACTCGTGAGACTAAGGACGCGGCCCGGAATCGAACCAACAACCTTCGGAGCCCGAGTCAGACGGCTTGACAACTTCGCCAGGGAGACTCCCTTGAATGAGACTGCTAATAATCTCTTATACAATGCGTACTGCGTTTTATCCAGGGGATAATTTCTTCAGTCATCAGTGTTAAGGGGCAGGTAATCTTTGTAATGAATGACCAGTGGTCAGTGGTACTTACAATGGTTGTCCGGGGACCGAAGATCGTTGTGGCGTTCAGTAACAGTTGATGGCGTCCGCTGGGATATTTTTGCTTGCTGGAAGATTGACGAGACTCGAACTCGTGTATCCGGGATTGAACTACTCGAATCCCTTCTAGATATAGTGGTTGGGTGCATGGAGGAAGGGTGTTCGTCTTTGACTCAAAAGGTATGTGTTTAAATCTAGATGTAGGAAAGCTAGTTCATGAAATGGCACAAAACAGTTCAAGAGATGCCACGCGATAGTTCATGAGATGACATACAATAGTTCATGAGATACATACAAAATAGATTAAGAGTACACACGCCTAGTTATCAGATCGTAAGCTAGTGATGACCCATGTAGGCACTAGTTAACACAGTTCTCACGTGGACTCGTGGCCGGGGATAAAAGAGATCTGGGCTTTTACTCACACAACGAACTTGTCTGAACGTTTAAAATGGTCATTCTAGATCTAGAATTTGGGTAATGTATGCATAATTAAAGGTATTATTTATATCAACTCTGAAAGAGAGAGAGAGAGAGAGAGAGAGAGAGAGAGAGAGAGAGAGAGAGAGAGAAGAGAGAGAGAGTGAGAGAGAGAGAGAGAGAGAGAGAGAGGAAAACAGTCAGGGCAACAACTCCGTAGCTCCTGCGACGACCTCCAAGAGTCTCCGATAAAACTTCACTTGTGAATCGCATGTCGCAATCCGGAATTGAACCCACAACCCATAGAATGCAAGATAGGCTGTGAAATCAATTCATCACAGACTCCCGAGTGTATGTACATGATTACAGGCAAGGGATGAACAGGATATCGCTGTTAGAAAACGCGTTCTGTTCTTCACATACTCTTGTCAATGTATATTTTTCAATGTTTACACTATAGAAAAAGAACTGCATTAAAAAAACATGAGATATTCACGTGTAGCGATGCGCACTTAGGAAGATTTTTAACTATCTCGCGTGGAGGTTTTCAATTGTCTGTCTCGCATGGAAGATTTTCAACTGTCTGTCTCGCATGGCTGCGGACAACTTGAACGGCGATTGTGAATATGCAAAAACCAAATCGTCATATTTAAACTTATTCAAGAGTATGTAGCCATGCTAAATAGGTCAAACACCTGAAGACATTTAAACTACAAAAGATTTTATATAGGATGTGACTGAACCATAGAAGCGTATCGGCCGTTGAGGATACGATGATTCATGTAGTGCAAAGTCGAGATATCTCACGAAACCTCACAAACAGTAAACAACGACTTTTTACGACTTTTTGACTGATTAACTGCCAAGGGATGATTTATTGTCTTAAGCTACTTCCCATACCTGCGTGGGTTTGTATATCGCAGAAATGTTGCCATTGCGTTATAATACAACATGTCTGCAGGACTATTAACAATGGTAATATCAAAGAAAATGGTGACACCAAAATGTGACATAGAAATAGAAGGGAAAATCCTTAACCAAGTGGATAATTTTAGATACCTAGGGGCATTTATAACATCAGATGGAAGATGTACAACAGAGATTAGGAGCAGAATAGAGCAGGCAAAAGCCGCATTTCAGAAAATGAAGAGTATCTTATGCAATAAGTCACTATCACTGAATGTAAGAAAGAGAGTGCTGAAATGCTATGTAGAACCAGTTTTGCTGTATGGCAGTGAATCTTGGAATGTAAATGAACAAATTAAGAAGAAATTAGAAGCAACAGAGATGTGGTTCCTGAGACGAATGTTGCGAATTCCTTGGACTGCCAGAGTAACTAACGACGACTGCCTGAAACAGGCTAACGAAACTAGAACATTATATACAACAATAAGACAGAGACAAACAGCTTTCCTCGGTCATGTGATGAGAAGAGAGGCATCGGAGAACATCGTAACAACTGGAAAGATCGAGGGGAAGAGAGGCAGAGGTAGACCAAGAGAAGTGATGCTGGATGGATTGAGATGGTGGCATGGAGGAATATCAGCAGCAGAGTTGATCCAGAAAACCAAAGACCGAGATCTATGGAGAGCCATGAACGCCTACGCCAGCCGGCACGGCACTTGATGATGATGAACTAGTACACACCCGTACTTTCCAGTGGGAGTCTCCATGGCGAAGTGGTCAAGCCGTTTGACTCGGGCTCCGAAGTTTGTGGGTTTTGTGGGTCCTTCGGTTCACAAGGTAAATTTTTCGGAGACTCCTATCGGTCGTCGCTAGAGCTACGGAGTTCGTGCTTTGTGCGGCGCTTTCCGAGCTGCGGAAAGAGACCGAGCCATATGGGATAAAACCCTGTGCAATGAAGTCGACCCTGTCGACTTTTAAGCGACTTTTTTTTCATACTTTCCAGTTTTCGTCATTCCATTTTTGTTAGGTCCAAAACTGCTTTTTGTTTGGCAAAGAACCTGTTCAACTGGTGATGTTTAATGTCTTAAATAGGGCACTGAAATGTTACACAGAACCTATTCTGTTGTGTGGTAGTGAATCATGGAATGCTAACCAACAAATCACGACTAGCTTGAAGTCACCAGACGGTTGTTTCAAAGATAATGTTTTGAATACCTTGGATGATCAGTAAGTAAGTAAATTAAAGGATCAGGTTTCACACTTTAATTGATTAATTGCCGTGGGATGATAAATCGTCTTAAGCGAATACCCGAATCCGCCATAGGCTTATATATCGCCGAAATGTTGTCATTGTGTTA
>OY992879.1:154663239-154688239 GCA_963921405.1 Cepaea hortensis
ACCAACCAACCAACCAACCAACCAACTAACTAACTAACTAACTAACTAACTAATTAACTCGCTATCTAATTGACTGACTGACTGACTGACTGACCAACTAATTAACTGACTGACTAACTGACTGACTGACTGACTGACTAACTAACTAACTAACTAGCTGGCTGGCTGGCTGGCTGGCTGGCTGACTGACTGACTGACTGACTGACTAACTAACTAACTAGCTGGCTGGCTGGCTGGCTGGCTGGCTGACTAACTAACTAACTAGCTGGCTGGCTGGCTGGCTTGCTGGCCGACTGACTAACTGACTAACTAACTAACTAACTAGCTGGCTGGCTGACTGATTGACTGACTAACTAACTAACTAACTAACTAACTGGCTGGCTGACTGACTGAATGACTGACTGACAGAGTGACTGACTGACTGACTGACTGACTGAATAACTAACACTAACTTTGGTCTTCATTTGTCTTCTACCCCCCGAGGCATAGAACCTCCACCAACCCACCCCAAGCACAACTATATTTAGCTATCAACTATATCTCTGTCCATGTCCTACCCATATGGGTTATTTCTGTTAATGAAAGTCAAGAAACGGTCTCTTTACCAGCCGTGAGGTCTAGCCAGGACATAGTGCTAATACCCCCCCCCCCCCTCACATTGTAATCTTACCGGCACCCAATAGGGCATGTCGTCAGTATATATTGCTACCCCAACATTGTTGTCATCTTACCGGCACCCAATAGGTAATGTCGTCTGTACATATTGCTACCCCCACATTGTTGTAATCTTACTGGCACCCAATAGGTCATGTCTACAGTACATAGTGCTACCCCCACATTGTTGTAATCTTACCGGCACCCAATAGGTCATGTCGTCAGTACATAGTGCTACCCCCACATTGTTGTAATCTTACCGGCACCCAATAGGTCATGTCTACAGTAGATAGTGCTACCCCCTCCCATTGTTGTAATCTTACCGGCACCCAATAGGTCATGTCTACAGTACATAGTGCTACCCCCACATTGTTGTAATCTTACCGGCACCCAATAGGTAATGTCTACAGTAGATAGTGCTACCCCCTCCCATTGTTGTAATCTTACCGGCACCCAATAGGTCATGTCTACAGTACATATTGCTACCCCCACATTGTTGTAATCTTACCGGCACCCAATAGGTCATGTCGTCAGTACATAGTGCTACCCCCACATTGTTGTAATCTTACCAGCACCCAATAGGTCATGTCTACAGTAGATAGTGCTACCCCCTCCCATTGTTGTAATCTTACCGGCACCCAATAGGTCATGTCTACAGTACATATTGCTACCCCCACATTGTTGTAATCTTACCGGCACCCAATAGGTCATGTCGTCAGTACATAGTGCTACCCCCACATTGTTGTAATCTTACCGGCACCCAATAGGTCATGTCTACAGTAGATAGTGCTACCCCCTCCCATTGTTGTAATCTTACCGGCACCCAATAGGTCATGTCTACAGTACATAGTGCTACCCCCACATTGTTGTAATCTTACCGGCACCCAATAGGTAATGTCTACAGTAGATAGTGCTACCCCCTCCCATTGTTGTAATCTTACCGGCACCCAATAGGTCATGTCTACAGTACATAGTGCTACCCCCCTCCCATTGTTGTAATCTTACCGGCACCCAATAGGTCATGTGGTCAGTACATAGTGCTACTCCCCCACATTGTTGTAATCTTACCAGCACCCAATAGGTCATGTCTACAGTACATAGTGCTACCCCCTCCCATTGTTGTAATCTTACCGGCACCCAATAGGTCATGTCTACAGTACATAGTGCTACCTTCCTCCCATTGTTGTAATCTTACCGGCACCCAATAGGTCATGTGGTCAGTACATAGTGCTACTCCGCCACATTGTTGTAATCTTACCGGCACCCAATAGGTCATGTCTACAGTACATAGTGCTACCCCCTCCCATTGTTGTAATCTTACCGGCACCCAATAGGTCATGTGGTCAGTACATAGTGCTACTCCCCCACATTGTTGTAATCTTACCAGCACCCAATAGGTCATGTCGTCAGTACATAGTGCTACCCCCTCCCATTGTTGTAATCTTACTGGCACCCAATAGGTCATGTCGTCAGTACATAGTGCTACCCCCACATTGCTGTAATCTTACCGGCACCCAATAGGTCATGTGGTCAGTACATAGTGCTACTCCCCCACATTGTTGTAATCTTACCAGCACCCAATAGGTCATGTCTACAGTACATAGTGCTACCCCCTCCCATTGTTGTAATCTTACCGGCACCCAATAGGTCATGTCTACAGTACATAGTGCTACCTCCCTCCCATTGTTGTAATCTTACCGGCACCCAATAGGTCATGTGGTCAGTACATAGTGCTACTCCGCCACATTGTTGTAATCTTACCGGCACCCAATAGGTCATGTCTACAGTACATAGTGCTACCCCCTCCCATTGTTGTAATCTTACCGGCACCCAATAGGTCATGTGGTCAGTACATAGTGCTACTCCCCCACATTGTTGTAATCTTACCAGCACCCAATAGGTCATGTCTACAGTACATAGTGCTACCCCCTCCCATTGTTATAATCTTACTGGCACCCAATAGGTCATGTCGTCAGTACATAGTGCTACCCCCACATTGCTGTAATCTTACCGGCACCCAATAGGTCATGTGGTCAGTACATAGTGCTACTCCCCCACATTGTTGTAATCTTACCAGCACCCAATAGGTCATGTCGTCAGTACATAGTGCTACCCCCACATTGTTGTAATCTTACCGGCACCCAATAGGTCATGTGGTCAGTACATAGTCCTACCCCCACATTGTTGTAATCTTACCAGCACCCAATAGGTCATGTCGTCAGTACATAGTGCTACCCCCACATTGTTGTAATCTTACCAGCACCCAATAGGTCATGTCTACAGTACATAGTGCTACCCCCTCCCATTGTTGTAATCTTACTGGCACCCAATAGGTCATGTCGTCAGTACATAGTGCTACCCCCACATTGCTGTAATCTTACCGGCACCCAATAGGTCATGTGGTCAGTACATAGTGCTACTCCCCCACATTGTTGTAATCTTACCAGCACCCAATAGGTCATGTCGTCAGTACATAGTGCTACCCATTCCCATTGTTGTAATCTTACCGGCACCCAATAGGTCATGTCGTCAGTACATAGTGCTACCCCCACATTGTTGTAATCTTACCAGCACCCAATAGGTCATGTCTACAGTACATAGTGCTACCCCCTCCCATTGTTGTAATCTTACTGGCACCCAATAGGTCATGTCGTCAGTACATAGTGCTACTCCCCCACATTGTTGTAATCTTACCAGCACCAAATAGGTCATGTCGTCAGTACATAGTGCTACCCCCACATTGTTGTAATCTTACCGGCACCCAATAGATCATGTGGTCAGTACATAGTGCTACCCCCCTCCCCGCCACATTTATGTAATCTTACCGGCACCCAGTAGGTCATGTAGTCAGTACATAGTGCTACCCCCCCTCCCCGCCACAGTTATGTAATCTTACCGGCACCCAATAGGTCATGTGGTCAGTACATAGTGCTACCCCCCTCCCCGCCACATTTATGTAATCTTACCGGCACCCAGTAGGTCATGTGGTCAGTACATAGTGCTACCCCCCTCCCCGCCACAGTTATGTAATCTTACCGGCACCCAATAGGTCATGTGGTCAGTACATAGTGCTACCCCCGTCCCCGCCACAGTTATGTAATCTTACCGGCACCCAGTAGGTCATGTGGTCAGTACATATTGCTACCCCCACATTGCTGTAATCTTACCGACACACAATAGGTCATATCGTCAGTACATAGTGCTACCCCCACATTGCTGTAATCTTACCGGCACCCAATAGGTCATGTGGTCAGTACATAGTGCTACCCCCTCCCATTGTTGTAATCTTACCGGCACCCAATAGGTCATGTGGTCAGTACATAGTGCTACCCCCACATTGTTGTAATCTTACCAGCACCCAATAGGTCATGTCTACAGTACATAGTGCTACCCCCTCCCATTGTTGTAATCTTACTGGCACCCAATAGGTCATGTCGTCAGTACATAGTGCTACCCCCACATTGCTGTAATCTTACCGGCACCCAATAGGTCATGTGGTCAGTACATAGTGCTACTCCCCCACATTGTTGTAATCTTACCAGCACCCAATAGGTCATGTCGTCAGTACATAGTGCTACCCCCTCCCATTGTTGTAATCTTACCGGCACCCAATAGGTCATGTCTGCAGTACATAGTGCTACCCCCCCTCCCCGCCATAGTTATGTAATCTTACCGGCACCCAATAGGTCATGTGGTCAGTACATATTGCTTCCACCACATTGTTGTAATCTTACCGGCACCCAGTAGGTCATGTGGTCAGTACATATTGCTTCCCCCACATTGTTGTAATCTTACCGGCACCCAGTAGGTCATGTGGTCAGTACATAGTGCTACCCCCCTCCCCGCCACAGTTATGTAATCTTACCGGCACCCAGTAGGTCATGTGGTCAGTACATATTGCTTCCCCCACATTGTTGTAATCTTACCGGCACCCAGTAGGTCATGTGGTCAGTACATAGTGCTACCCCCACATTGTTGTAATCTAACCGGCACCCAACAGGTCATGTCGTCAGTACATAGTGCTACCCCCACATTGTTGTAATCTTACCAGCACCCAATAGGTCATGTCTACAGTACATAGTGCTACCCCCCTCCCATTGTTGTAATCTTACTGGCACCCAATAGGTCATGTCGTCAGTACATAGTGCTACCCCCACATTGATGTAATCTTACCAGCACCCAATAGGTCATGTCTACAGTACATAGTGCTACCCCCCTCCCATTGTTGTAATCTTACTGGCACCCAATAGGTCATGTCGTCAGTACATAGTGCTACGCCCACATTGTTGTAATCTTACCGGCACCCAATAGGTCATGTGGTCAGTACATAGTGCTACCCCCACATTGTTGTAATCTAACCGGCACCCAACAGGTCATGTCGTCAGTACATAGTGCTACCCCCACATTGTTGTAATCTAACCGGCACCCAATAGGTCATGTCGTCAGTACATAGTGCTACCCCCACATTGTTGTAATCTAACCGGCACCCAACAGGTCATGTCGTCAGTACATAGTGCTACCCCCACATTGTTGTAATCTTACCAGCACCCAATAGGTCATGTCTACAGTACATAGTGCTACCCCCCTCCCATTGTTGTAATCTTAGTGGCACCCAATAGGTCATGTCGTCAGTACATAGTGCTACCCCCACATTGCTGTAATCTTACCGACACACAATAGGTCATGTCGTCAGTACATAGTGCTACCCCCACATTGCTGTAATCTTACCGGCACCCAGTAGGTCATGTGGTCAGTACATATTGCTACCCCCACATTGTTGTAATCTTACCGGCACACAATAGGTCATGTCGTCAGTACATAGTGCTACCCCCACATTGTTGTAATCTTACCAGCACCCAATAGGTCATGTGGTCAGTACATAGTGCTACCCCCCTCCCCGCCACATTTATGTAATCTTACCAGCACCCAATAGGTCATGTGGTCAGTACATAGTGCTACCCCCACATTGTTGTAATCTTACCGGCACCCAATAGGTCATGTGGTCAGTACATAGTGCTACCCCCACATTGTTGTAATCTTACCAGCACCCAATAGGTCATGTGGTCAGTACATAGTGCAACCCCCACATTGTTGTAATCTTACCGGCACCAAATAGGTCATGTGGTCAGTACATAGTGCTACCCCCACATTGTTGTAATCTTACCGGCACCCAATAGGTCATGTGGTCAGTACATAGTGCTACCCCCACATTGTTGTAATCTTACCGGCACACAATAGGTCATGTTGTCAGTATTCCATAGCCCGCCTTTACGTCCAGGCATATTTCTTGTCACACAGTGTAGCCCAGTGGTTCTTAACCGGTGGGGAATCCCCCCTCCCCCTCCAGGGGGGAATTTTAGGGTGTCCAGGGGGGGGGGGGGGTTAATTAAAATTATTTCAAGATCCTATTAATACATGAACCAGTTACTTGATATTGTTTTTCCCTCTAAATTTTACTCTTCTGTACTTCTCGCCCTAATGAAGTTCGTTTTATAACGTCAGTAGACCCGCAAACCACGTTTTATGTAGATGTCTAGACTTGTTCTAGTATGTGTTATTAAATTTAGCTTCCATTTTTATGTATACTGTGTAAGGGTGGGGGAGGGGGGGGATTTATAGGGAGGAAATTCGAAAGGGGGGAATGACGTTCTGAACATATGGTAAAAGGGGGGGGGGGCATGGGCCAAAAACGGTTGAGAGCCACTGGTGTAGCCTGAGTCGACGTCGGAGGCCATGTCAAATTAACAAACTCTGGTTTTCTGTTTTCTATGATGTCTCAAAGACTGACCCAGACTCGTAAAATTGGTAATAACAGTTTTCAAAATTATCTGGCAAGTTGGACTGCATCTGATAAGACTATATACTGAGGTAAAGAACTGGTCGTCTCACCTCATCATAACATGGCCTAGTATCTTGTGTAGACCGAACACCTGACACACCTACGGTATTATCTGCAACGGGATCACCGCTATCTTTTGAAATTAAAGCCAAAATTAGCTGGGTGAAAATGACAAGCTACAGCCAAGATGTTAATTCATTACCGCAAATTTACATGAAAAACGTCTGTGTTCAAGTTCTTGCTGGCCATGACCTTAATAACAGACAAGCGGACGTTACAAACGCTAATGTAGTTGGCAGATTACAGAACTGGCAGGGAAATTATTGCTTTATTTAATGAATGTGTTCCGGAGATATCAAAGGGAGGTTAGATTTGGCAGTCCTGTAAGTTTTAACTCATTGCGCATGTCTTTACCATAGTTCAAATTCAGGGTTGTGCTCATTTGCTAATGTACTTGTTAACTTTTGATGGCGAGTCGGATGTTTCGGCCGAAAGGTGCGAATATCGATACATTACATTGAAGTGTAGGAGACAGGTACATCATACAGGGATGTAGAAACCGAAACAACACGTAGGCCTGTAGGAAACAGGAACATCATATAGGGGAGCAAGAAAAAAAAGGAACATCACATAGGCCAGAAAAAAGCTGACACATCAGACAGAAATATAAGAAATGACACATCACATAGAATGTAAGAAACTGACACCACAACATGTAAGAAACTGACATATTACACAGAAATGTAATAAACTGACACATTACACAGAAATGTGGCAAACTTGACACATCACACATAGATGTGGGAAACAGGAACACTACACAGACGTTGCGAGGACGCGGACGAATATGACGATCAGCGGCGCATAGAATGGACTATATTAAGAGAATAAGGAGGATGCAGACATACACGGCGATCAACAGCGTGCGACATGAGCTATAAGAAGAGGGACAGGAGGACTGGGCTTTACATGGCGATCTTCGCCATACGACATGGACAAACACAAGAGACTAGAGACTAGAAGTGCATAGCTGAGGATCAAATAGTTTACATCTGACGATCATGTAGACTAAACTTGTCGATCGTATAATCCATATCTGACGATGATACAGTCCACACCTTACGATAAATGAAGAACAAACTTGGTTGGTATCTCCGTCTTGAGCTAGTGTTAATCAGCCCCACAGTAGAATAGAGTTCTAGAGTCTGCGGGTTCTAATCAGAGTCCATACAGGTGCTACATATACAACAGGTAAGAGTTAAGGATCTTTGTCAAAGACTGGAACATAAGGGCCGGAGGTCTGCCTCAAGATAGAAGACCACCGGGAAGAGTGGTCAACCTCAAATAGATTAGAGGTGATACATTGCCCCGATATAAGGGCAGGGTAGGTGATAGAATGGGGGACTATTAACTAGTTCTCTCATGAGACACGGAGACGTTGACCAGATGGTTAGCACTCTGGTCACGACAGAATCACGCCTACGTGATAGCCACGATTGCCACTCAACAGAAGACAGCTAATGTAAGCGTGCCAGGGGCAACGGCACGCAAAAAGCCGAAGGACACCTCAAGGTCCTTCCGCGTGCTGTGTAGCCACGCGAGTAAGAAAGTCAGACTGGGGACTGACTTTGTAGCGAGCACCTCGTTTAGTGTTGATAGGAGTTTTGTGTAACCAAATAGATAGAGATAGCATTAGAGCTTAGGAAACTAGTGATAGGCAATTCTGTGGCTTTGTGTGTGGTTTGATAGCGACTGTTATGTACTTGTAAAGAGCCAACGGCAATAAAATGTATCATTTATTTCCTCTCACACGACTTGCAAGTTTCTTGTGTGGTGTGGGAGAAGTAATCTGATGATGCCTTACACATGGGTTGTTGACAGGCAAAGATTAATGTGGTGTCAGAAGTGTGGCTTGGACGAAAGAGCCAAGCTAATACACTCATCCACGGCTCTAGACTAAGTTTACAAATAGTGAAGTAGTGAATTTAATTTGTGTCAGTGACGGTTGACGTGTGCAGAACTAGGACAAGTTGCTAACTAAACTGTGCCTATCGTGACGAGATAATGCTTATTGGTGTTTAGTAAAATATTATATACCTTAAATCATGTGTTCTTCAAAGTTGTAAGTATTGATATTATTATTTTCTGTTATTTATTCATGTAATTATTTATTTATTTATGAATAACTATCAAAAATGATTCTTGGAGGAGCGATACACAGCCAGCAACATTATCGATTTTTGCAAGCTAATAATAGCGCTGCGCCTCTGACGTGTTACGATTGACAAGCAGTTGTTCTGCGCCATTGGCATTCAGCATCTGAATGTTTACAAATCGTTAAGCTGCTGCCCGCCTGAATCAGTGCTTTATATTACCTATTATTTGTTTATTTGAATTAGTAATTGAATATATTTATTTATTTAAACAACATTAATATATTTTTATTTATTTCAAAGCAGTTATTGAATTTTTTTTTCGTACTTTTACTTGTGTTTACCGTCACGATGGCACTACTTTTTGGCCATGCAAATTAGACTTGGTCTGCACAACACTTGCATAGATTAAACTAGGTTAGTGACGAAAGGCATAAAAAGTTAGAACGAAGACAGGACATTGACAATTTAATATTAACTCTTTCGCTACCGTGATCCCATCTATGGGCACGATGTATTTCCCGAGATGGCAGTCCGCCGTTTTAGTGCCACAAAATGATCAGTGGTTTATTTCACATATTTCTGCTCCGTTTCGGAATTTTAAGTTACAGTAAACTAAAAAGTCGTACAGCCGAAAGATCTCTACGCCATTTTGGTGCGGTCATTCGTTTTATAATTTTGGATTCTTGTGAATTTTCAGTTTTAAGGTAGTGTTAATTTGTTTTTTCACAATGGAAACGCCCACCAGTTTGCGTCCACGTAGTATGACTTGAGATCAAGCTAGATTATTGTTTATAACTGTTTTAAACAATAGTGATTCCCTTATCAGTGAATATTTAGAAAGAATTTTTAGTTGTGTCTAAAGTTTTAGCTCGTGGTGATAAAGAAAAACCAGTGAATGTTCGTCAACAGCTGAGTGTTTGACAACGAAGCACGAATGGCTGAAGTTTACGTCTGTCATTATTGCTATGGGACTTGATCCAAGACCATGTATCAAAGACTACTGGTGTACAAGTGCACATTTATATACTCCTTGGTATGCCACTGCCACTACGTTTCCCAGTAATCAATTAGAAAATTATAATATATTTATCACACCATGTTTCATGTATGTCAACCTGAGGGTACCCACAAAAAAAAAAAAAAAAAAAAAAAAAAAAAATTGATCCTCTTGTTGACATGATTCTGAAGAATATCCAGGAAGCATTTTACCCATTTGAAAATGTGTCCATTGATGAAATGATTATTTGGTGGAAGGGCTAAATAAAGCTAAAAAACAAACATGCATTGTTGTCTCTACAAAGTCTGTAGTTAGAACTGTTGAGAGTGGATTGCGAAAACCGCAAAGCAAGCCGAAGATGGTCTCCATGAAAATAACACGGCGATGAATGGCTGCGACAGAATGGACCAAATGGTTGGATATTATAATATCCATGATAGGAAAACCATTAAGTGGTGGAAGAAGATCTACTACTAGATCTTTGAAATTGCACAGATCAATGCTCACATCCTACAGTCCATATGGCAAACAGAGAAAGGAGGATAAAAATTGTTATAGAAGGATTTCAAGTAAAGGAAAGTGCTCATCGCAAAGTAGCTCAGAGTATTCCTGAAAGTTTGACACTCTGCCTGCCGAAGAATTTCAGTCTGTTGCAGGAAATTATGCCGAAAGATTTACATGAGCCAAGCATTTAATTTAATGAATTATAATAGAAATAATATAATATAAATAATAGAATTTGTCGGTGTCAATAGAGACTGTGTTTTTTGTAGCACTCGAACTAAACGACACATATCATCTTTTGTTTGCTCCGGCTGCACTAATAGACCAGACTTGTGCGCCAAAGTTTGCTTTGCAGCCTATCACAAATAGACTGCCACATATAGTAAATAAAAACAAACAGACATGACAATTAAATGTAAATCTGCCAAGTGTTTTCCTAACTTTTGTCTGAAAAAAGAAAAATACATGATTCAGAATCTGCGGCAAAACTTCTTTTCGGATGATTGATTCGGAGCAATTGTATTTATAGTTTAGAAAAGTGTTGTTTGTGCAGTAAATTCAACAGGATTAGCAGTGATCAGGATATTGGATAACAACGCCCCCTTGGTAAGTACAATGTTTACATTATTTTTACCTACTTTTGTCCACATATTTTACAAATTATATTATTATTTTTATTTTATTTACAACCTAAAGCAGAAATTCTCCTACCAACATATTCCTTGTGCAATCCCCTTTATTTTGATATATAATACAACATTTCTGCTACAATTCTAACCATTTTCATAACATTATTGCGACATACACCAACTTCCAGATTGCGGCCATTAGTTTTTTTCATTTTTGTGACAAAGACATGGTTCAGAATATGCACCAAAACTTCCTTTTTGTTGATTTAAATGAGCAATACTGTTTATATTCTTGAAGACAAGTGGTGTTTGTTTGATTATTCAGTAAATTAAACATTATTAGCAGTATAGGAGTGTAGAAAACACATTCTAAGTGCAATGTTTACATTATTTTTACCTACTTTTGTCCAATTATTTTACAAATTATATTATTATTTTTATTTTATTTACAACCTAAAGCAGAAATTCTCCTACCAACATATTCCTTGTGCAATCCCCTTTATTTTGATATATAATACAACATTTCTTCTACAATTTTAACCATTTTCATAACTTTACTGTGAGAGACCCCACCTTCCAGATTTCAGCCATTATTTTTTGTCATTTTTTGTTAAAAAGACATGGTTCAGAATATGAACCAAAACTTCTTTTTGGGTTACTTTAATGAGCAATACTGTTTATATTCTTGAAGACAATTGGTGTTTGTTTGATTATTCAGTAAATTAAACATGATTAGCAGTATAGGAGTGTAGAAAACACCTTATAAGTGCAGTTTTTAAAATAATTTTTACCTCTTTAATTTCAGTTGTTATTATTAAACCTCTCATTATTGTCATAATATTTGTAACCTATCAATTAATTATTAACCCTGTCATGTTCCTTGTGCAATCCTCTTTAATTTGATATGTAATACAATAGATCTGCTACCATCTTAACCATTTTAAAAGCATTATTGTAACACACCCCTAGTTCCAATTTTCTGCCATAAATTTCTGTTTGGTCACAGCCCAGTTTTTGTTTGGTAGTGAAAGAGTTAAGTAAACTATATTCTGTTTTGTTCGTGGGCATGTCATTGTGATTTTACCAAATTGTCGAAAATATTATATGTCGTTTACTATTTGTTAATTGTTGCTGCTCTGTAAACCAGGGTGAACAACAGCTGATTAGAAAATTGGTGTGTATGCCGAAGTG
Organism: Cepaea hortensis; assembly: GCA_963921405.1. Classification (NCBI taxonomy): domain Eukaryota; kingdom Metazoa; phylum Mollusca; class Gastropoda; order Stylommatophora; family Helicidae; genus Cepaea; species Cepaea hortensis. Next base: position 154,675,210 of record OY992879.1, read on the forward strand.
CCAAACAGGTGACCTGATTAGAAAACTCGTGTCTATGCCGAAGTGCCAAACAAGGTGACCTGTGTTACCGGAGTGTGTTCCTTATTCTCGGGAACATTAAGTTGAGTATACTCAATATATTTGGCATGCAATGTGATTAATAGTGCATCTCTTTTTCAGCTTTTGATTCATTAGCATACTTTTGTGCTCTGTTTTTTTCAGGATTAAATATTTCAGGTTATAAACATAGAATACAAGTTGTAGCTTTCAGATAATAAGAACCATTACATATCAAAGAAAGATAAGTGATTAAAGAGTTCAGGGTAGGTCAACACTAGCTAATTACCTAACATCATGGCTACTTTAGCTGATTTCGTAAAAGCAGGTAAAGAAATGCAATACACAGGTAAAGAGCTAGAAAAATATGCTGATCAGAAATTTAAAGAAGCAAAAGATGCTGAGACAGCTGAACGTATACGAAAAGAGAATGCAGAGAGAGACGAACGCGCTCGAGAAAGAGAGCATCCAAAAGATATGGCACAACTAGATAAGGAAATTAAGCTAAAACAGTTAGAACAAGATAAAGAATTAAAACAGAAGCAATTAGATCAAGAGAGAGAACTAAAGCAAAAAGAGATAGATGAAATGGCAAGAGTTAAGGAAAAACAAATTCAAGTAGAATCAGAGACACATTTAAAGATGAAAGGTATGGATGTAGACTCACACGCAAAAATCTCTGCCACTAAACTAAAAAGTCAACAAGAGGAAAATAAGTTCAACAAATACAAAAATATTATCAAACCATATTGTAAAGAACATTCCATATCAGCCTGGACAGAAAATGTCGAGTATCAGTTTAAATATCACCAAGTTCCAATAGACATGTGGGCTATGATTTATATGAAGAACCTAAGTGGTGAGCCCCTTAAAGTGATAGAATCAATACCAACAGATCTTAGATCTAACTATCAATACATCCATGATAGGATAATGCAACATTTTTTACTTGATGCCCCTGGGTATCAGGTTCAGTTCTCAAATTTAAAACCTAAACCTAGTGAGACTTTCATTGATTACGTCTCGAATGTTCAGAGTGTACTAAATAGGTGGCTTAAAGCAGCTAACATAGGAAAAGACTTTGATAGACTTAAAAATTTAATAGCCATGGATAAAGTCATATCCACTATACCATCTCCTTTTGCTAAATTTCTACAGCAGTCAGACATTGAGAACATAGAGCAGTTCGAAAAGAAAGGGTCTGCATATTTTTCTTCTAACAGAGATATTTTTAAGACCTCAAATGACTCTGAAGTAGTTTCCTTTGTGAAAGACCAACCGAAAAATTATCAAAGTAAGAGAAAACCCTTTCAGAAAATCGACAAGAAAGATATGAAAGTGTCAAAATGTATTTATTGTCAACTTTTGCATGACACTTATTCTATGTGTGACAAATCGCCAAATTATCCGGCGCATCTTGAAAATGTTATCAAGAAGCAACAAAACAAAAGATCTGCATACAGGCGTGCAATCAAATGCTTCTTTTGTTCCAGCTACGGCCATTATTCAAATAAGTGTCTGGGTCGCCAACGGATGAAAGCCAACAATGCTATTTTGATTGATACAGCTTCTGATAGTGGTAGCGAAACCGAGTGTGAGATTGAAAATGATTTACCTGTTAACCAATCTGAAGATGTGTGTTGTGTAAACGATATATTAAGTTTTGACAGTTGTGAGCGATGTCACCAATTTCATGCAGACGGAAAATTAGAATGTGGACATACAGTTCCGTTCTCAACTGAGAATGTAAATGCAGCATTAGCCTCCAGAGGCAATTTGGTGTTCCACAATGCAATGGTCAACGATAGACCATGCCAATGTTTGCTGGACAGCGGCAGCACCCTTATTGGTCTTAGAAAGGAACTGGTGAGTCCAGATGACTATACAGGTGACTCTGTCAAATGCCGAACCTTTTCGGGTAACATTGAAATTTACTCTTTGGCCAAAGCCCGTATTAACACTCCTTTCCTTTCTGGTACCTTTACTTGTGCAATACTTGACAACCCTTGGAACTGATTTAATTTTGGGTTGCTTACCCCAACTGAAACAATGTACTAGCGATGAAATAGCTGCATGGGAAAGATTAAATGCAGCTAACGCAACAACCAGAGCAGACACTATTTGAGGCAGTAGCTTTGAAATACATCACCTCCAAAGACGTTGCCAATGTATTTCTACACCTGTTCTCACGATTCGGATTTCCACGGACCATAATATCCGATCGTGGAACTCAATTCATATCGGCTGCAACGCAAGCCCTTACAAAAATGTTTGGGATTAAACAACATTTTACAACAGCATACCATCCAGCCAGCAATGGAATAGTAGAAAAAATTAACGGAGATCTTAAGCATATGCTGGCTAAGGTGACAGCAGAAAACCCAGCTGATTGGGATACACTGTTACCAACAGTGCTGTTCGCCTATCGGGAGATTCCCCATTCAAGCACGGGTTTCTCACCGTTTGAATTAGTGTACGGGGCTAACCCACGTGGACCCCTAACCATTTACCATCAGGTAATAACTAATTCCATTGAAATCCCCACCCCAAAAACACCTTACGAAATGGTGACAGACACACGAGACAAAATCATGAAATCGTGTATTATAGCTAAGGCAGCTTTGGAGAGGAAGGGTCAAATCTACCGCCAATACGCCAACAAAAGTGCAAGAACAATTGATCTTGAACCAGATCAAGACATACTTTTGTTACTTCCAGACAAACGAAATTTATTATTGACCTCATGGCAAGGGCCATTCAAGGTGGTACGTAAAATTTCAGATGTTGACTATGAAATATCAATAAACGGACACTTAAAGATATTCCATGTCAACATGCTGAAACCTTACTTTTCACGACAAGAGACAGAAGTAGAAACAGACGAACAAAGTGCACCCACATCTAGTGATCAGACGACAGACGTACACAACGCAACTACACTAGTTAGCGAGACTGGCAAATCCGACGATATCCATACACCTAGTGAGCTTACAGAATACGCACTTAGCACCACCACCGTACTGAATCAGGTAGACGACGACGGAATGGAACTACCTGTTCCCATTGTAGACAAGACTGCGACAATGGATAGCATACATATAGAACAGGGACTAACAGACAGTCAACGACGACAATTACTACAATTAGTGACAGAGTATAAAGACATATTTTCTGACATTCCAGGTAGGACGGACAGAATCGAGCACTCCATTCTTCTTTCGGACTCTAAGCCTATCAAATGCAGGCCGTACTCTATCCCACTCAGGTATAGAGAAAGTCTAAATAAGGAAATTCTTAATTTAGAAGCTAGTGGGATCATCCAGAAATCTACATCTGAGTACTCCTTTCCAATCGTCCTAGTTAAGAAAAAAGACTCCACAATTCGTCTGTGTGTGGACTATCGAAAGCTCAACAACGTCACTAAGATCGACGCAGAACCAATTCCTTCCTGCGAAGATCTTATCCTTGACATGTCCACCTCCAAAATCTTTTCTAAATTAGATCTTACTAAGGGATATTGGCAGGTCCCTATGAAGACTCAATCCATTCATCTTACTGCTTTTTCAACACCGTTAGGACTTTACGAGTGGCGTTTTCTTCCTTTCGGACTTCGAAATGCTCCTGCCACTTTCGTACGCTTAACTAGAGATCTACTGCATGGAGTGACGAATACAGTGACTTATATAGATGATATATGTGTCCATACTGATGACTGGACAACACACTTACTGAAACTAAGACATGTCTTTGACAGGTTGCGACTCTTCGGTCTCACTGTCAAACCGAGCAAAGTTGAATTGGGCCTAAAAGAAATTGACTTTTTGGGTCATGTCATTTCACAAGGTCAACTTAAGACTGACAATAGAATTATTACAAAAATTATGGACTGACCATGCCTACCACAAAGAAGCAGGTCAGAAGCCTTTTGGGGTTAGTAAATTACTATAGCAAATTCATACCAAATTTAGCGGAAATTACAAGTGTATTTTCCAATGTTTTAAAAGCATCTGTAAAATTAGATGTCAAAGATGCATTATTAATTTCTGCATTGTCAAAATTGAAAATCTTGTTTAGTAATGTACCAATCCTCCGCTTGCCTAATCCTAGGCTCGTTTATTATCTTAGGACAGATGCCAGCAGAATCTCCATCGCTGCAGTATTAGGCCAATTTTATGATGGCATCTTCCACCCGATTTGCTACGTGAGCCGTAAGATCACACCAGCTGAGTCCAGATATTCCATATCAGAGTTGGAAGCTCTAAGCGTCATCTATGCGGTGAGGAAGCTCCATCGATTTCTAGCGGGTGTTCACTTCATTGTCCAGACTGACAACTCCCCAATTACGGTCATACAAAGTGGTGTGCATCGGAATGACCGTATATACAGGTGGTCGCTTATACTCCAAAACTATACGTTTAGTATAGAGCATGTTAAGGGTAAGGACAACGTTCTGGCTGATACCCTTAGTCGACCATCTGAGGTAGAAATACCAGAGATTCCACATAAGAGTGTACAGTAATAGAGTAGTAGTACATTAGAATATTCTATTTGAAATGTTTATACTAATACATAGATATTACAGCTGAACTATGTACTACGAACAGTGATCTACCATGTGTCCGTAGACATCAAAAGAAGAACTGTGCTCCGAATAACAAATATATCACCGTGTGAACTGGAACAGCTCGTTATTTACTAAGCTCCATATGTGTTTCCGGTGAAGCATTTGTGTTAAGCAGAGAAAAACAGCGCCAGAACAGTGCATAAATACAGACACGAAAAATACTGGTCTACGACACAAGCGAACTCTACAGGTGCAATACCCATAGGACACAAGTATGACTGTGTAATGTATTTGAAATACCCAGGACAAGTGTGAATATATAATATGCCAATGAAAGCAATTTCTGCACATTGGGGCAACAACTAACCTGGGGTATTTGAATACCATGTATATAAATACTTATTGTGATATGTATTATAACTTTTTAATATAGTGATAAATTATAGGTAGATTAGGTAACGTTAATTTACATTTAGAGTTAGGACATAAAATAGTTTTCATTTTTTTTTTAGTAGTTTACATAAATCATTATTTTACCAACTTACTTACCGTAAAAGTAGAATAGATAGTAGTTTAGATAGGAATAGTACCATTGAGTTTACTACATTCCACTTTGTTTCATTTCAGTTGATTTCATTCCATCTTAATGAACCATTCCATTTAACAAACGTGATCAGGTAGTATAATGATTAGTTTACACCGTAATAGGATAAAAATATCAGACAATTAAACATACATCATTTACACCATTTAGATAAGAAGATCAGTCATATATTTTTTGTAGCATTTAAAAACATTAGTTATAATTTTATTACATTTCAGATAACCTATTTCAGAAAGGTACATAACTCATCTCACATCAATGCCATTTTAAATAATTAAATTACATCCCTTAAATTAGATAAATATTAAGATTAATGTAAGCATATCTTAGGATTAATGTGGCAATATAGATTAAAATATTTAACGCATTAAATACACATTTATAGAAGTAGTATTATTATATCAGTATTTAGAGTAATATTACAGTAAAATATAGTTGGTCATAATACCAGGGTACAAACCATCAACCCTTGCTCTTACATGTAAATATGTTGTATATACATGACTCGTGCAGCGATTTACGCACAGTCATTGAGCTCAACCTTCTCAAACTGAGCCAAACTTGTACAGTGTCACTCCAAGGTTTTTAAATAATTGGGAGGGTGAAAGATGTGTGACATAAGTGTGAAAGGGAAAAATGTGTGACGGAAGTGTGAAAGTGAGAGCAAATGTAAATTATACAAGAGAGAGTGAGATCGGTCAGCGGATTTTTCTGCCGCTCAACGCGACTTTTTATTTTTTGTCTGCGTCAAATGTTTGCTTTCAATGTGAAAATGTGATGTGATGAATGTATTGTGTGTAGTTTAGTTTAGATCTTAGAGAAAGTATTTTAAGTCCCATAAGACGGAAACGTAGTCACGAATTAGTGTTATACACTTGTTTGTGACCACATTCAACCGAATTATGGCACTTGAAAACTAACTTACATACACATGATAGTTAGATACACATGTTAGAAGTTAGATTATATTATTAATTACATCCAAACACGCAAACAAACAGAAAAACAAACATATAAATTGCATACATATTTTATAGATCAAAGGGAGATAACTCCGGGTCAGGGGACATAATAGACAACGAAACACTAACTTAACAGTGAAATATAACTTTACACGCGGAAGCGATATACGTAAAGCCTGTCGCACACAGCTTGGGTAATGGTTGTTTAATATTATATGGGGGACATGAAGCAATTCATGTGTTGACCCTAAGAAAGTCATCTTTGTATGGGTAGTAAGTTAATTTACTATGGGAGGGCAGGTCTTATAAGACAACGGTCCGGTTCAGACATACCTCTAATTAATATAATATTGCGATTGAGAATAGGGCTCTCGCCAACCAGACAAGTTTGTGGCGATTGCCAGTAGCCAAGTAAAGTGATACTACATTGTGACATTAGTCAGTAGAAGTCTATGGAGTTACCAAAAGCCAGGTTATCTACAGTCTTTGACAAAAATTAGAGACACTAATTTTTTTAGAAACCCCTTGCGTCACAACCAATGAGTCAAAGTTGATGACGCAATACAGGAGGGGAGGGTGTGTGTCAAAGACTGGAACATAAGGGCCGGAGGTCTGCCTCAAGATAGAAGACCACCGGGAAGAGTGGTCAACCTCAAATAGATTAGAGGTGATACATTGCCCCGATATAAGGGCAGGGTAGGTGATAGAATGGGGGACTATTAACTAGTTCTCTCATGAGACACGGAGACGTTGACCAGATGGTTAGCACTCTGGTCACGACAGAATCACGCCTACGTGATAGCCACGATTGCCACTCAACAGAAGACAGCTAATGTAAGCGTGCCAGGGGCAACGGCACGCAAAAAGCCGAAGGACACCTCAAGGTCCTTCCGCGTGCTGTGTAGCCACGCGAGTAAGAAAGTCAGACTGGGGACTGACTTTGTAGCGAGCACCTCGTTTAGTGTTGATAGGAGTTTTGTGTAACCAAATAGATAGAGATAGCATTAGAGTTTAGGAAACTAGTGATAGGCAATTCTGTGGCTTTGTGTGTGGTTTGATAGCGACTGTTATGTACTTGTAAAGAGCCAACGGCAATAAAATGTATCATTTATTTCCTCTCACACGACTTGCAAGTTTCTTGTGTGGTGTGGGAGAAGTAATCTGATGATGCCCTACACATGGGTTGTTGACAATCTTCTTCTACGGGAGCTATGGTAACGTAGTGGTTAGACATCCATCCGTCGACTCACTGGTTATGGGGTTGAATCCTCATTATGAAGGATTTTAAAACTGAACTGGTTCCGCAGGTCGATCTAGACCAAAATGAGTACCTGGAATATCTTGGGAAGTAAAAGCGGCTGATATGATACTGACCCCATGACCCAGCAGGTGCCGAATAACCCATACAAATATGGGCCCCGCACCATACGCCCAATGTGCTTTAAAGGGAGTAAAGGGTAATTTACTTATTAATTACACTCTTTACAAGTGATTTTCCAACCATTGAAGAGAGAATACAAGTTTGCAGGGCACACGCCTACCTCAGAATTAACGCAAACACACAACATAAACTGCATAGTGAAATTAGGAAGGTGAAGGGCAGCAGGTTAAAAAGAGGACGGTCGTGGATGGGTCAAGCCGAAGACATTCTTCAACAGGTGTGTTCACTTGAGGACTTAGAACCTGGCGAGGAGTGGGTGCAAGTGCCAACAGACTTCTGCACATCCTTTTCAGTTTGCATCCAACTAGATAGAAAATGCAGACAAGAAAATCCGGCTGCTGTTGAGGCTGAAGTACAAGCGTTGATTTTCGAGAATTCGCTAGACGGTGACGCGGTCATCTACACAGATGGGTCGGTCGTCCGACATGTGAGAAGCTCATGGGCCTTTGCAGCTCGGACCGGAGGGAGAATTGTGAAGGAGGACTCTGGTGCTTTCACTGAAACCACAAGTAGCCTGACCATGGAAATCATGGCAGTAAGTAAAGCAATAACATGGCTCGAGACACAGACATTCACTAGGGCTTGTGTCCTTAGCGACTCAATGAACATGATCAAGAGGATAGAGGAGGGGTCGATCCGAAGAGAATGGTTGCTGCCTCTGAAGCGGTCTCGGCTGGCAAAGATTAGTTTCATCTTCGTGCCAGGGCATGCGGGAGTACAAGGAAATGAGCGGGCTGACAAGCTCGCAGGTGAGGCTATTGTGGAGGGCGGACGCGCCATGGACCAGGCTGACATTCTGAATGCTCTACGAGAAGTGAGACTTTTGCGAGAACCAAGTGATGACTGTGAATCTACAACAATGGCCAGACTGCGAGAGCAGCAAATTAAAAGAGGGGTGGCCAAACAAGAACACTACGCAGGAAGCCAAAGAAGATTGATAAACCAACACAGAACTGGCGTCGTTAGCCGCTACACGCTGCGGGATTTGCTGAGGAGGGGATCCGAGCACTTATGGACTGAATGGTTCGATGTGCAACGAGGATGATCTGTCGACTAACTAAATAACTAACTCTTTACAAGTCTTAAGGTAAATTGGGTATCCATCCATCATGTGCCATGCCGGTAAGCGTGGGCGGTCATGTTCTGCCATCTCACTCGATCACCAGAGTCGTGGATCAGCTCCGTGTTTCTGTCTCGACCATGCCACAAGGCCAAGCCATCCAGGTACTTGCTTCTAGGTCTTCCCCTTGGTCTGTTCCCCTCGATCTTACCAGTTGTCACCAAGTTCTCTAAATCATTTCTTCTCATAAGATGCCCACAAATTATTGACCGTCTACGTCTAATGTCTCTAATCAGTTTACGATCTTCATTTGTTTCTTGAAGGACTTGTTCATTGGTTTTTCTGGCTGTCCATGGTATTCTTTGCATTTTCCTCAGAAACCACATTTCTACAACCATCAGATGTTTTTCAGCCTGACTGCTCATTGTCCAAGCTTCACATCCATATAAAAGTACAGGTTCTATGTAGCATCTCAACACCCTTTTTCTCGTTTCAATTGACATCTTTTTATTGGTCTGTATGTTTTTCATCTTGCTAAAGGCTACTTTTGCCATGGCGATTCTTGTTCTAATCTCTTCAAGGCATCTCCCATCAGATGTTATTACTGTTCCGAGATAATTGTACCTATTCACTTGTTGAAGACTATTCCCATTTACTTGTATATTACATTGTGGTATTTCGTTCTTCCCAGTAACGACCATAATCTGTGTCTTTTTACAATTTAATTCTAACCCTAGTTGTTCACTGTGTGTAACAATCGCATCTACTAAATTTTGCAGGTCCTCTTCATTGTCTGCAATCAAGACACTATCATCTGCATATCTAATGTTATTGATGCATCGTCCCCCAATGTTGATTCCTTCCATATCTTCAATATTTCTGAAAATACTTTCACTGTACAGGGAAAACAGATATGGAGACATAACACATCCCTGTCTCACACCTCTCTTAATAGGCTGATATTGGCTTACTTCATTATCAACTCTTATGGCAGCTTGTTGTTTCCAATATATGTTGTTTACAAGTTTAAGGTCTTTTCCATCAATTTGTAGATCTTCAAGCATCCTTATCATGTTGACATGTCTCACTTTATCGAAAGCCTTTGTGTAGTCAATAAAGCAAAGGTGTAGATCTTTGTTTACTTCTATAGATCGTTCGATTACGGTTCTCAGTATATACACAGCATTTACTGTACCTTTGCCTTCTACAAACCCACATTGTTCTTCTCCTATTTCAGGTTGTATTTTCCTCCTAAATCTTTGCATGATAATTCTTAGCAAAATCTTCGTGATGTGACTCATTATACTAATTGTTCGATGTTGATCACATTCCAAGGCTCCTGATTTCTTTGGGATTGCAATAAATACAGAATTACATAACTCCTGAGGTATATTTCCAGTATCATATATTGTATTAAGCAGACTGGTAACTTTATCTATTCCATATTCTTCTAAAGCATTAATCATTTCTGTTGTGACGCTGTCTGGATCGGGGGTCTTGCCAGATTTCATATGGGTATAGATTAAGTAAATTAAGTAACCGTCTCCGTGGCTAAGGGCTTGAGAACGCGGTTTGTGAGCCCGTATACCCGGGTTCGAAACACAGCGGTGCTGGTTTTTCGAAAAAGGTATAGGGGCCGGTCGTTCAGAAAGCAATGGCAAGCTACTGAACGTAAAATTTGCCAGGAATCACGAACAGCGAAAATGCTGGGGTTGACTGCTAAGTCCTGTGAAGGACATGCAACAAATCTTTAAAAAAAAAGTAAATTGCCCTGTTACAAGCGTTGAGACAAACTGGGTAAAGATTAAATAAAGTACCCTGTTACGCGCGTTCAGGCAAACTGGGTAAATATTAAGTAAAGTACTCTGTTACACGCGTTGAGTCAAACTGGGTATAAATGAACTGATTATGTGCCATAGGCTGTTAAATCGTCTTACTTGAACGTCCTGCACCTGCCAGGGGTTTATACATCAAACTATAATTAAAATATCAATAAAGTAACTTCCCCTATGCAACTCACTTTGATTGTATAAATAATACACAATAATAACAACTTTAAAGTCATAACTGTCACATCCCTACTTCCCATTTCCCGCCATCCATTTATGTTTGGTCCAAACATATATAGGCAGTAAGAGAAGAAAGAAAGAAAGAAAGAAAGAGTTTCTTCGCCAAGAGTTATGAAGAATGCTCCAATTAGGCCGTACCCTGTTATGCCGCCTGTGTCTTAAAGCTTAGCTTATCATTAAGGCCAGCCCTTGGCAGACACGTAACTTTCACCAGGTCACATTTCTATCTTAATTGCACGAACGAATGCCCTCTTTGTGTTTCGTTGTTTGAAGTTTCATTTCACTTGATGTTGATACAGCATTTACAGGCGCTGCTGTTTTGTGGAAATCACGCAGAAAGATAGAATCTAATGACAAAAGCAGAAATACGCAATGTTTTATTCGCGTGTGTTGGAACGAAGACTCACATTTTCTTGTTTTCGAAGAAACCAAATGGCTTTTTTACATTTAGCTTTTAATTGCTAAACTGGCAGTAACACCTTTTTTGCGATTCCCGCCGTGAAGAATCTATGAGTGATAAGAATGTTCTTAGTTTCTGAAAAGATCTCTTCAATTCCAGATTGCAAACATCTTTATTTCTAATGTCGAAGTCTGTTTTAATGTTACTAATTTAGCAGCTGTTTATTACTTTGCCTATAGCAGCAGTCATTACGAATGTAGATGAAATTATACGTGCTTTTCTGCATCACGTTTATTGTTTTAGAATGCCGCGTCTTTATTTTTGTGCTTTGTTTATTGCCCGACGTGTTTCTGATTACATATTCTGTTTCCTCATTTGTGCAGATTGGGATCTGCTGTAGCGAGGTAGTTAGTAGGCTCGACTGCCGGCTTGATTGTCATGCGTTCAAATTCCCTTCCAGGTCGGGATTTGAAAAAAAAAAATATTTATAATAATCCTGGGGTCTTATTTCGACCCATCCTAAATTGGTACCAGAAAATATTATGGGAAGTAAAGTCTGTCGGCTTTATACTGATCACGTCACAGTAAATTCCCGATTAGTCTATACAAATATTGGGCCAGCACCATATACTCAATGCCTCTCATGGCATGTAAACGGGTTATTGAGGTCGGCGTGGCAGAATGGATACAAGCTCTGGCGCTTAAACTTCTGAGTGTGCTAATGACGAGGTAGCGTGTCTGATTCAGGCTCCGAAGGTTGTGAATTCCGGCCCGCGTCCTTCGGTTCACGAGTGCATTTATTTTAGACTCCTGAGGGTAGTCGCTGGAGCTACGGAGTTCGTGCTTTGTCCGATGCTTTCGGCAGTTCGCTGCTGAAAGAGACTGAACCATATGGGATAAAACCCCGGTGCAATGAAGTCGACCCTGTCGACTTGTAAGTAACCTTTTTAAAGCGAAATCTACACTTAACAGTTGGACTAAAATGTGGACTTCTCGCCCTAGACTTGGGGATGTAAATTACAAGCACCTCAGAAGTTGGAGTGGGTTCGCCTGATGGCAGTGCTCTAGAAGTAGTACCAACTACGTTTGAGTTCAAAACCGCAAACAGTCACCTCGTAATACCAGAAGGACAGTCCCGGCACATATGGAGGGGCGGACCAGGGCCAGGCTTTTAGGAGTCGTGTGTGTTGTGCAGAGAAGCGGGTGGGTCATCACTGTTTGGGGAGGCTGGTGGCCGGGAGGTCTGACCCACACTCGGCTAGGAGTCGTGTGTGTTGTGCAGAGAAGCGGGTGGGTCATCACTGTTTGGGGAGGCTGGTGGCCGGGAGGTCTGACCCACACTCGGCTAGGAGTCGTGTGTGTTGTGCAGAGAAGCGGGTGGGTCATCACTGTTTGGGGAGGCTGGTGGCCGGGAGGTCTGACCCACACTCGGCTAGGAGTCGTGTGTGTTGTGCAGAGAAGCGGGTGGGTCATCACTGTTTGGGGAGGCTGGTGGCCGGGAGGTCTGACCCACACTCGGCTAGGAGTCGTGTGTGTTGTGCAGAGAAGCGGGTGGGTCATCACTGTTTGGGGAGGCTGGTGGCCGGGAGGTCTGACCCACACTCGGCTAGGAGTCGTGTGTGTTGTGCAGAGAAGCGGGTGGGTCATCACTGTTTGGGGAGGCTGGTGGCCGGGAGGTCTGACCCACACTCGGCTAGGAGTCGTGTGTGTTGTGCAGAGAAGCGGGTGGGTCATCACTGTTTGGGGAGGCTGGTGGCCGGGAGGTCTGACCCACACTCGGCTAGGAGTCGTGTGTGTTGTGCAGAGAAGCGGGTGGGTCATCACTGTTTGGGGAGGCTGGTGGCCGGGAGGTCTGACCCACACTCGGCTAGGAGTCGTGTGTGTTGTGCAGAGA
>OY992879.1:154690739-154775739 GCA_963921405.1 Cepaea hortensis
AGAAGAAGAAGAAGAAGAAGAAGAAGAAGAAGAAGAAGAAGAAGAAGAAGAAGAAGAAGAAGAAGAAGAAGAAGAAGAAGAAGGGTATCTCGTAGGCTAGCATTCCTGTTACATGACTATATAAAATCATATAATAATATATAAAGTGACCCAACGGCTGGACATCAACGCTAACAGCCACATTACTACAACCTCCCCACCACTAACTACCCAATTACAAAACACCCAAGTTCTAAACTTCTCTGAAAACTAAGAGAATTCCATAAACAAAACATAAAAATACCTTCCATTTACGTCAGATTTCTACATTGCGTGCTAACTTCTAAAGTATTCTCTTGATGCATCTTAACATACATTTATCTGTATTCTTTTTATTCCCTCACCGTCTTCTCGTTTCAACTAATACATTAAATCGCTTTTAGCGATCACCAAAATAGGAATAATATTAAATTTCGCTTCCTTTCAAAAATATTTGTTGTCACTGTTGGGAATGCTGTATGCTTAAAGAGGAGAAAAAAAGTTATTTTCTTAAATGTTGACATGTGAAAATTAAGAAATACATGTTTCTTTTGATGAAAATGTGGAGCAGGTTTGTCATTATTATTTGGTTTCTTGTAACTAATTGTTTAATTTTGCCTGCAGCAGATACATGTTTGTGCTCTAAGAGATCGTAATGGGGGAATTTTAAGACATATCATATTATTTCATTTTGATTAATTGTTTAGCTGAGCCATTATCATCATCTGGTCACTTGCCAACGGCGCTGGCGATAATGTATCTCCTCAGATCTCGGTTCCTGGTGCCCTGATTCAGATTTGTTGGTGTCATTTCTTCATGCATCGAACTCAGCCCAACAAGCTTCTTTCCTCTCTGTCTGTCCCTGCTCTATAAAGTTGAATTAAGTTGAGTTGAGTTGAGTTGAGTTAAGAACCGACATTACAGTACTCAGGACATTTCATTACGTTTTCTGTCCCCTTGTTCAACAGCCAGCGAAGAGTCATACTACTAATCGTTCCCATCGCTATCTGATTTAAAATTCTTCTCTCAGTTTTGAAATTCTTCCAGAACCCCCACCGATTCCACCGCAATCTCATTCATTCCACATAAGGGTTCTGTCACAGCCTCACAGTATCCACATTATCCGGTAAACTAACATTAGTTAATAGAGATTAGCCAAGGGCTACAACTCCTGCCCAAGGGAAAGAAGTAAGACCCTCGAAGGCCAGAGTATTCCAGAACCTTCTCGAAGGTCTGGTTAGTGAGTCCACTGTCCCGTGGACACTGATGTGGCCCGCCTATTGCGGGGTCCACGAGGAACTCGAACAGAGTTACCACCCGTGTCGGTTTGCGACACGTGTGGATGGGCAGAGAGAGACGGGACATCGAAGAGGCAACAGGGCCTGCCTTAGAGGGACTCAATAGTTTAGACTCAATAGTGTAGACCCATGTGTATTTGGGTTCATAGACATATGCTAGATAGTTTGCTTAGAACTGTTTGATGATGTTAAACTGTTTGATGATGTTAAACTGTGTGATGATGTTAAACCTCTGTGATATGCAACTCAGTGCGGGCTTGTTAACCCCACTGCGCCAACGCACTGTATATTGAAATACAATAAATGTTAGATATTCTATTTAACGGGGTTATTGTTGCCTGTGTGAGCCCGAGCTCAGATACCTAGACATCCGACACGCTGACAGGCTTTTTGGGGGCTAGGCTCCGGTTTTGGCATAAGCTTTACGTATAGACGGCTATTGATTGCCAAGTAAAATAGTAAATTAATCATATCAAATTGATGTTTGAAGAAGTTTAACAAATGTGATCAACTAGTATTAATATGAGTCCCTCTGCAGCTAGTCTCTCAATGATGTTAATACTATAAACTATTTTGACATGACTGTGACATTTTTTGACTGTTACTAATGTTTTCTCATTCGACGAGCAGATTGTTCCGCGAATTGTGTGCTGTGTAACCTATGTAAACTATCCAAAAGTGGCGAGAGTACAAGACAACATTCACAAGTTCTGGGAATATAAGATAAGTTTCATATCATGCCCATTGCAACCCTAAGCGGTACTTATCACCATCCATCCATGTATCATTTTGCTTTACATTGATTTGTATGTATATTCATGACCTTGTAACCAACATAACTTTGCATTTGGATTTGCGCAAGTAATAATTAAGGGAGATAACTAAATTTTCTACTCCCCAACATTTTTCTAAGGGATTTAACTTCAGTAAAATTACCAACAAGTAAAAGACAAGATGTCTACTTTAGAAAAATGTATTGAGCAAGGTATGAAATTAGGTTATAAAGAAGAGAAACTGCCAGAATGGGCACAGAAGACGCACTCAGAGAACATTGCCCGCGAAGAAAGAGCGATAGAACGAGAAGAAAAACAAAGGCAAATTCAGGCAGAAGAAAAGAAAATGCAAATGCAGGCAGAAGAAAAGAAAATGCAAATGGAGGCAGAAGAGAAAAAGATGCAATCAGAACGGGAAAAGATGCAGATGCAACTACAAGCTGAAGAGAAGAAAATGCAATTACAGGCTCAAGAGAAACAATTAGAGCTTGAGGCGGCAGCCAAACAAGCCCAATTGAATGCCGATACACAAATAAAATTAAAACAGATGGAGATTGATTCCAACGTAGAAATATCTGTAAATAAACTGAGAAGCAAGGAGGAAGAACAAAAATATAGCAAGTATAAAGGCCTCGTGAAAGCATTCTGCTCAGGAGATTCCATCAGTGCATACCTGGAAAATTTTGAGTGTCTAATGTCCTACCATAAGATCATAAAATCAGATTGGTCATTTATTTTAATGAGAAACTTAGCTCTAGAACCTTTGAAAGTAATAGAGACAGTGCCACAGGAAATGAGAAAAGATTATGATTACTTAAAGCAACGCATTCTCCAACATTTCTCTTTAGATACTGCAGGTTACCAACAACAGTTCGCTAAATTATCCCCTCAACCAAATCAAACCTTCATAGACTATGTATCTACAGTTCAGGATGTGTACACAAAGTGGATTAACTCAGCTAAAACTAACAACAGCCATGACAAACTAAAAGAACTCATTATTATTGAAAAAATAGTTAGTACAATCCCCACACCTTTTGCTAAGTTCTTGAAACAAATGGACTGTAGGAGTATTCAGGATGTAGAGACAAAGGGAAACGCATTTTTCACAGCGGACAGAGATATTTTCCAATTAAACCTAAGTCAGAACGAAACAGCAGCAGTGGTAAACACTAGATACTCGAAACCAACTGAAAGCAAGTTTAAACCACGCTCAAATGTCAGGAAGCCAGTTAAGTGCCAATATTGTAGTTTGACTCACGAAGAATACGCTATGTGCGATAAATCGCCCAACTATCCACACCATCTCAAAATGATTGTGGAGAAGCAGAAGAACAAGAGAAATGCGTACCAGAGAGCGGTCAAATGCTATTTTTGCAGTAGCTTTGGGCACTACAGTCGCTTTTGTGATGGCCGAAAATTATTGAAACAGGCCAATGCTGCACTAGTTGAAAGTTCCTCAGAGGAAGATATTGAGTTACTGAATGAGTGTGACAATCAAAACGAAAGTTTGAGTGAGCTAGGAAATGCAGTGCACATTATTGACACCATTACAGACAGTAAGTGTAACACCTGTACGAAATTCCAACTTGACACAACATTACTATGTGGCCACACTATCCCTATTTCAAATGAAACGGCCAATGCTGCCTTATCTTCTACAGGCAAGCTAAATTTCTCAACAGGGTTTGTAAATAACAAAAAGTGCACATTAATTCGTGATTCCGGCGCAACGCTCTGTGGGATTAAGAAAACATTAATCAACGACAAAGACTATACACACAAACACGTAACTTGTCGCACATTCTCAGGCACTATAGAAAAATACCCCCTTGCTCTTGTCGAAATTCGAACACCGTTCATATCAGGACTAGTATTGTGCGCAGCCCTAGAAAATCCGGTCGCTGATATTATACTTGGGAACCTGCCCAACATACGACCTTGCTCTGAAAAGGAAATCAGAGATTGGGAGCGGAAAAACGGTATACAACACCCAAACAGCGATCCGAAAGAGAAACACCATTCATGCTTGTCTCAATCTGCCAAAAGGACAAGGGAGACAACCAATGAAGTAATTCAGAAAGAATTCACCGAGGTGTATGATGCAGGGGCGGTCGAATCTGTCAATGATACTACCAATTTAAAACCTCGAATTGAGGATGCTACCGATCTACCAAGTACCAAGTCTGTATATGTGCAACAACACACACAACACACGAATGCAATAACACGACAGACAACTCACAAAACTCACACCGACCAACTGCAGGAGTCACTAGAAATTGTAGCACCAAACACTACCATCACTAATTTTGGAAATGAACAAAAATCAGATCCTACACTTTCACCATATTTTAGGTTAGTAGGACTTAAACCAAAATTATCTAAGAACGCATCGTGGTCATTTACATTAAAGAACAATGTGTTGACTAGATTATACACTAGAGATCAGACCACAATACAGCAAGTAGTGTTACCACAAGCACATCGAGAGAAAGTACTAAAGATAGCCCATGATTCACCTTTTGGAGGTCATATGGGGTACGAAAAGACTAGAGCCAGGGTCCTGACCCAATTTTATTGGCCGAAATTTTGCCAAGACATAAAAACCTATTGTAGATCATGTGATATATGTCAGAAACTGGTGAAAAAGGGGAAAAACCCTACGGCAGAAGTCCAATCAACCACAACTGCCTCGAGGCCATTCCAAATCGTGGCAGTTGACCTAGTAGGTCCGTTGAATCACATCTCAAGTAAAGGGAATAGATATATTTTTACTCTTATTGATCTATGTACGAGATGGCCAGAAATGCTTCCGTTAAGATCTATCTCCTCTAAGGATGTGACGGACATATTTTCCGGAGAAAATAATTTCAGATAGGGGAACCCAGTTCATATCCAATGCCACTCAATCGGTAACTAAGTTACTAGGCATAAAGCAATGTTTCACCAGTCCCTATCGACCGGCCGCAAATGGTATCTGCGAAAAACTAAATGGGGACCTGAAACATATGCTATCCAAAGTGACAGCTGAAAATCCAGCCGATTGGGATATACTTCTCCCAACGGTGCTGTTCGCATATAGAGAAGTCCCGCAATCAAGCACAGGGTTCTCTCCCTTCGAATTGATGTATGGAGCGAACCCAAGAGGACCTCTCACTATTTACAAAGATATCATATCACAACCTGTAAATATCCAACTACCCATTTCCACCTATGATTTAGTCACTGACACCAGAGACAAAATCATACGTTCCTGTATACTGGCCAGAACATCATTACAGGAGAAAGGTTTTAGGTACAGGCAGTACGCCAACAAAGGTGCAAAAACAATTGTATTAAAACCAGGTCAGGATATTTTACTACTGCTACCTGACAAGAGAGATTTACTATCAACCTCTTGGCAGGGACCGTTTAAAATTGTTAGAAGAATTTCGGAAGTTGATTACGAAATTTCGTTGAATGGAAAGATGAAAATATTCCATGTAAATATGTTAAAACCATACTATGCTAGACAGGACACTGACACGAGTGAGCAGACGCAGCTAACTGATGACAGAAAAGAAGCGACAATGACCCAACTGAGTGACATCTCGACAAACGAAGCATCGTTAACGACGCACTCTTACGACAATAAAGACGACGAATACATATGTACATTACCGACAATATGTGATAACGACAGTGACGACCAATTTGACGACATATTGACAACGATTAATCTCGACGACGACGACAATGACATTGAGGACAATTTACAAACAGTAGCATCTGTGATAAATCAGACAGACGTAGACAATACTGAAATCCCAGTACCGATTATGAATGACGACGGTAGTATAAAAGACATACAAATCTCTGACACTCTGACACAACAGCAGCGACAAGACATTTTGACTCTCCTTAACGAGTATAAATCTATCTTCTCTAACAAACCTGGACGGACTGACAAAATAACACATTCAATTGTGTTGACAGATCTGTCACCGGTCAAATGTAGACCATATTCTATTCCTCTGCATTATAGAGCAAATTTAGACAAGGAAATTTTGGATTTAGAGAAAAATAGAATAATTCAGAAATCTATGTCTCAATATTCTTCACCGATTGTTCTTGTGAAAAAGAAGGACCAAACAATTCGTTTGTGCATCGATTATAGGAGGTTAAATACAATAACCACCACAGATGCGGAGCCGATGAATAGCTGTGAAGACCTCATTTTGAACATGTCTCAATCATCCTTATTTTCAAAGGTTGATTTAGCGAAAGGTTATTGGCAAGTACCACTACACCCTGCTTCTAGACATATAACAGCATTCGCAACACCTCTCGGTTTGTACGAATGGAGATATCTTCCATTTGGTCTGAAGAACGCTCCCGCCACTTTTGTTAGGTTAACTAGATTGCTATTGCACGGAATTAAAGATGTCCAAGCTTATATTGATGATATATGCATTCATTCTTCTAATATGACTTCTCACTTACTTACACTCAAACAAGTCTTCAACCAAATCTTTCTTTTCGGACTTACTATCAAACCTTCCAAGGTTGAAATAGGCTATAAACAAATAGACTTCCTTGGTCATAGAATTTCTGAAGGCAAACTGTTGACAGATGAGAAAATTGTTTCGAAGATTCTCAATCTAGAAGTTCCTACCACAAAGAAACAAATTAGAAGTTTATTAGATCTTATAAACTACTATTCTAAGTTTATACCAAATTGGGCAGAACTTACATCAGTTTTTTCTAATATGTTGACAAAAGATCATCCATCAAAAGTTTGTAAAAGTACCAGCTTAGAGGATGCAATATGCAGATTGAAACGCATTTTTTCTAATCCACCAGTCTTACGTTTACCAAACATAGATTTACCCTTTATTTTGACCACAGATTCGAGTGCTATCGCAATTGGAGGATGTTTAATGCAAGAAGTGGATGGAGTGAGACACCCAATTCTCTACGTAAGCCGTAAGCTGAAGAAAGCAGAGACCCGTTACTCTACAGTGGAATTGGAGGCATTAAGTCTATTATTTTGTATGCTCAGATTGTCTAAGTTCCTCTTGGGTGCCCACTTCGTTGTACTCACCGACAATTCGCCATTGTTGGTACTTAAGCAAGGTGTTCCCAAAAACCATCGTTTGCAAAGATGGTGTCTTCTTCTTCAAGATTTCGACTTCGAAATCCGCCATATCAGAGGCACTGATAACATTATAGCTGATATTTTATCGCGGCAGACGAATGCGCCAACAGAATAACATTTGGCACATTGACCATTCGCCATACCAGAAATTGTGATATTTTATTCCGTACCATAGAACAGTGTAACTCTACACCTGCTAGAGAACTTTCAGTTAAAAGTAATATCACCTCAATGAATAGGTTACATATAACACCCACGAGAACTATACGACCAACTATCAAAGCTCCAAGACTAATCCGAGCGAGAGACATTAACTGTGAAATGATTTCATCTAGTGAGCTGACATTGATCACGAAAACATGAAGAACACTTATACTCGACATTGAGAACATTCCGTACTTGCTGTGGCTAATAGACTTTGCAAACAGCCGAAATAGAACTACGTCAACGACAACACTCAAGAGACAGCCATACTAACTATTAACATTCACGATACGCTAACAACAGGAGGACAACGCGCACATCATCGTTGGATTTAGTTACTTAGTTAATTAATTAATTTAGTAGTGAATATGTATTATATTATTATGTATATAAAATGTGTTAACCTGTAATTTGTACATTTTCTACTATATTATTACAGGTATTTCCATTCATAGGTTAAATAACCTGCCTATGTCATTTTCTCTATGTAAATTATAAACCATTTTTGAGTCATCGTACAAAAAGTACGTATTATCTTAAAGGGAAAATATCGCCTATTCCGTTTTTTCTAAGGGAAATAACACTTACCTCAACTTTACTTATATATTTTAACCAAATACTATTTTGAATGAAAGATGTGTGAATGGCAGTGTGAAAGAATTAAATGAGAGAACGATATACTGAGCGGACAAATTGTACGCAAAACGTATTTATTTTAATTTGTCTGCGTCTTTCATGTAAATTGTACTACTTGTCTAAATTATTGATACATGTTTAGCATTTAGTTTAGTACTCTTAGTTAACAGTTAGGATACTACATCTAAGCACCACTGCTTGGAATGCCTGATCATGTATTGCACACATTGGAGTAATTCATGATTAAGGATATCCCAACTCGTGACGCTTGGAAATAAGCCACACATTCAGCACACATTCACACAAAACTCAAAACTGAACACTATCAATTAAAATGCAGTCACTTTATTAGAAGCAGCAACTTATTAGTCAACACACTAACAAGCTAACAGGGACACATGTAGTCAGATGGGATAAAATAACAACGTAACTACATATTTAGCATTATACAACATACGAGAGTAAAAGTGTATTGAAATGCACACACAGAACAAGATTTGAAGGTGTACTCAATTAGCCAAGACTTTTGTCTTGTTAATCCTCTTTAAAACAGAGGTTAATTATCTGGGTATCAGTAGGATACTATGAGAAGGACGGGTTGTAGACACAACTAGTAAACGTCACGTAACTTCGGTCGGACAAGCATTTTAAGGACACAGGAGAGAGAGAGAGAGAGAGAGAGAGAGAGAGAGAGATCTCTTCACCAAATCAGAGAAGTGTTATATGGGAGAATACATGAGTTTTGATGCCAGTATGTAGGTTACCAAGTTACTATCCACCAAAATACATACACCGACTTTATGTGATTCTGTGACAGAATTAGTGCAGAACTAATTACCGTATAACAACCCATCAAATCAGGGGAGAGGGGGGACTCCTGTCACAGCCTCACAGTATCCACATTATCCGGTAAACTAACATTAGTTAATAGAGATTAGCCAAGGGCTACAACTCCCGCCCAAGGGAAAGAAGTAAGACCCTCGAAGGCCAGAGTATTCCAGAACCTTCTCGAAGGTCTGGTTAGTAAGTCCACTGTCCCGTGGACACTGATATGGCCCGCCTATTGCGGGGTCCACGAGGAACTCGAACAGAGTTACCACCCGTGTCGGATTGCGACACGTATGGATGGGCAGAGAGAGACGGGACATCGAAGAGGCAACAGGGCCTGCCTTAGAGGGACTCAATAGTCTAGACTCAATAGTGTAGACTGTCACAAAATGAAACCGTGTGTTTATCCGGTTGATTATTATAGAGGATTTTCGGATTAAGCGGACGATCGACCAGCGACATCTATTTGTACTAACAGAGTAAACACAGTTGTACAGGTTACATCGTGTCAGCCCATAAACACATTTGGTGGTGAGGGAGAAGGATATGGAATGGTTCCGTTTGTCATCTATACTGCCGGACATCAGACGGAAATGGCTGCTGGGATTGTCACCACGGAACAGAAGAGTGACAAGTTTGTCAACATTTGAATGCAGATGGAAGCCGTGAGATCACAGGGGCAGATGTAAAACGGAAGTACCTAGTACGGAAAACAGTGCATCTGTCAATTCTTGGTTTCCGGAACATCAAGATGATTGGCAGCTTGGTATCGAAACTCTTTGTTGGGAGTTTACAGAAACTAGCTGGCTTGTTTTGAGAATCTAGGCAATTACTGACAACTTTGACAGGATTTAAGCCAGGAAAATAGTTCTTGACAGGGGATGATTTGCCACTGTGCCACCTGTGTGGGGGAGTAAAGGATAACGTCACGTGGACAACTTTGGTAGTTTGCCATATAAACTCGAGTTGAGATCAACTAGGGTGGACTTGAATAATGCTCTAGACAGAGTGCAGGGCACTGCAGTGCCAGTGGAAATAATATCTACCGTGTGTTAATTAGTGACTTAATTTTACACGTGCCTATATGGCAGATGTAGATATGATTTATAGGACTGCAGTAGTGCCATTTAAGGTATAACTTATTATAATATATTCGTTATAATTACTATAGACTGTGGCCTTGTTAAACTATAGTGTGATGATTAGCACTGTTAGTGGAAACTAGCTAGAGTAGTGAAGTGATACTTGGCTCTGTTAGCTAGAATAGATTAGTGAAGTGTTGATAAGCTTTACTAGTTGAGAATTGAGTAATGAGGGGTAATTGGGATCTTCCCGTAGGTGTCCCTGGTGGGCGGGGTTCCGCATTCTGTTTGCTGATATTTTTTCTTTGTCATCGCCTGATTCGACTCTAGGTGGGTAGCTAATCTGCTCTATGACTAAGTCTAGTTAGCTAAAGATCATTAAGCAAGGTGATAGGCTTACACTCAGCCGAAGGGATCAGTGACTAGTACTATCACCAGATGTGTTGTTTCTATCCTAGGTTCCCTACCAGATCCAAGGAAACTCAACAAGTTTTTTGGGAAAAAAAATCAAATCCAAAAGGGAAGAACACCAGTTCAAGAGTCACTAGAGTTGCATACAGAACGTAACTTACGCTAGAAGGAAATTGATTCATCAAAGAGAGTGATGCATACTGATGCACCACACAGCATTAGACAGTAGTAACGAACCGAGAACCGGCTAAGAGTACCTAGTGTTAGTACAGCAACAATTAACATTAGAAATTAGCACTTATGGACTGAATGGTTCGATGTGCAACGAGGATGATCTGTCGACTAACTAACTAACTAACTAACTGCGTACACACTGCAAAAGACTTGTGCAGTTTGTTTAGGAACATTAGGAACGGACATTGTGTAGAGTGCAACCGGTCCCTGATTAACTCTTAATACCACCGGTGTCTATTTCGGATGTTCATGAAATTGGATTACCAGAGGTCTACAGAGGCAAAGCAGTATCCGGCAAGATGGTTTCGGCAACGGGTGAGAAGTACATGTTCTGACGTAACGTGCTGTGGTCTATCTTTGCTGGGATCAGCTGACTGGGTTGCTGTCTGAGAGTCAGAGTCTACACACTTTATAGAACACGTCACACATTTTCTTCACATACACGTCTCATATACGTTACACTTTTATTTTAATAAATTACTCTTTATTAATTTCTAGAAGCAAGAGTTGTTGAGTATGTTGCGTTGGGGAAGTATGAGAAGGGGGCATAGTACGACAGTGAGAGAGTGATAGGAAAAGGTGTCCATAGGCTGATGGAGTGTGTTGGACGGAAGCTGGTGGATTCTCCAGAATATTGAGAGGGAAAAAATATTATAATGTGGGTGTCGGCTCTCTTCACTCCAGGGACGACACTGTAAAGGAGGACACGACATTATTGGGGGCTCGTAAACGGGATCTTTGGACAGCGGGATCTCTCGTAAACGGGATCTTTGGACAGCGGGATCTCTCGTAAACGGGATCTTTGGACAGCGGGATCTCTAATAAACGGAATCCTTGGACAGCGAGATCTCCTGCAAGCAGGAACCTTTGACAGTGGGATCCTCTGACAACGGGGTCTATTGACACGGGATCCTTAGTTATAAGAGGGAGATATCATTTTGGAGAATCCAGCTAGAGTGAATGTGGATAGGGGTTAGGACAGATATCTTACCTGTTCACACTTCACACGTCTGCATAGGTCTGTGGTCCTGATTCTACTCTTGTCACTGAGTGAATGTGCTCTGTGTGATTATATCTAGATTTATAGAACTTGTTCATATATCTGTATAGTAATTTGCAGTTATATTGTACTTGACCTGCTAGCTTACCTCTCTGTATAATGGCCACCCCTAAACTAACCACGTTAGAATTAAAGGCAAAGGATGAAGACATGGGATTGTCGGGTTCTGCTCTAACGGATTACATACAGGAAGTGGAGAGAGAGTATCGTCAAGCAGAACGGGAAGATCGAAAGGCCGAATTGGAATTGAGAAGGATGGAGTTGGAACAAGAAGCTAAGAAATTTGAAGCTGAGCAAGCAGCTAGGAAATTGGAGGCTGAACAAGAAGCTCAGAAAAGGGAGCACGAGTACCGGATGAGGGAACTCGAGTTGAAGAGTCAATCCAATGGAGAAACTGAGGGAGCAGTTAGAGGTTCCTCTATCCCAGGCTCAACACCAGTAGGTGGACATGGGTACCATGCTATGAAGTTTCCTTTTGCGGTCTACGAGGAGGACAAAGAGAAGATTGACCAGTACCTTCAACGCTTTGAGGCCATGTCGGTTGCTATGGGTCTGGAGCGTAACAAATGGAATCTTAAGCTATCCCAGGGTTTACGCGGGACCGGTTACGAGGTTTATTCTCGCCTGCCACCAGGACATGAGAACAATTATGACGAGTTATTTGATGGTTGAAGTGGTACATAGAAGGTGTACTTTTGTCTGGTTGTAAAGTGTGGCACTGAGCAGGTACACTGAAAAAAACATATATTGGTCTTGGAAATGGCTTTCTGGAGAAAGATGTAAAGACACTATGGCCACATAGAAAGGAAATGAAAGTGTGGATGTCTAATTTGATAGGTGATAACGTCGCTGGTTATGACGGTACACATGTGACCTGTCATGTTACGTGCATTGCCTAAGGTTGAATCGGGGCAGTTTGTTGTGTTGATGCCCGGGTGTCCTTTGGTGTAACCGGATAACACTAGGACTACACGGTTATAGAAAAATAGAGAGAAGGGGGTGACCATTTTACCCTTCGGATGCAGTGTTGATGATGCAGTGTATTCACTCCTATACACAGTGATCATCATACGTTAGGTTCCCTGACTCGACAACCGATAGGACACCCTTTTTCTATAGTTTCCCTCTTAACCACGTGTCTCAGCTGTCCCATTACCCCTGTGACCGGATGTGACGCCATATTTGACCCGTTTTAGTGAATGAGACGTAGTTTGGTTGTAGCAATTACCCCTGTGTGATAGGGTGCGACGCCATCTTTGACCGGATGTAACTATTGTCCATGTGTGTCGACTGTACCACTAGGTGCTATTGATCAATACAAAATCAGTGCTCGAGACGGTCCTGTCAAGGAAATTACCAATACTAAGGACACTACTTTCTGAACTTAGCAGCCAGCATAAAGTCTTGCTCATGTCATCGATCACTTTAACCCCTACTGTCACTACAGTAACTCCCCCTACAACTTAAGGGGTCGCTTGACCACCCCTTGACCCTTGACCACTACTTGACCAGTACTTGAACACCACTTGACCAACTCTTGATCATCACCATGTCACTATACCTACTTTCACCGACAATTTAAGTAGTCACTCGACCATTTACCACTACTTGGCCACTACTTGAGCACGTCATCGATCACTTTAACCAACACAGGTTCACTACACGTACTTTCCCTTACAATTTAAGTGGTCACTCGACCATTTGACCAGTACTTGCCCACTACTTGATCACTACTTGACAACGTCACTAATTAATTTATCCATCTCTGTTTCACTACACGTACCATACCCTACAATTTTCTCACTTGAGCGCTTGACCACTGGTTGAGCACTATTTGACCACTGCTTGACCACGTCGTCGACCATTTTACCATCACCGTTTCAATATACATACTTTTCTCTACCTTTTAAGTGTTCACTCGACCACTTGACCACTGGTTGACCATTGGTTGACCACTACTTGACCACTAATTTACCACCCTTTAATCATCACCATGTCGCTACGACCAATTTTCCCTAAAATTTCCTCACTTGACCACTGCTTGACCACTAATTTACCATCCTTTAATCATCACCATATCATTACAACTACTTTTCCCCTAAAATTTCCTCACTTGACCACTACTTGACCATTGGTTGACCACTACTTGACCACTAATTTACCACCCTTTAATCATCACCATGTCGCTACGATCAATTTTCCCTAAAATTTCCTCACTTGACCACCACTTGACCACTGCTTGACCCCTGATTGACCACTAATTTACCATCCTTTAATCATTACCATATCATTACAACTACTTTTCCCCTAAAATTTCCTCACTTGACCACTGGTTGACCACTAATTTACCACCCTTTAATCATCACTATATCATTACAGCTACTTTCACCTAAAATTTTCCTCACTTAACCACCACTTGACTACTACTTGACCACTAATTTACCACTCTTTAATCATCACCATATCATTACAACTACTTTTCCCTAAAATTTGCCTCACTTGACCACTACTTGACCACTGCTTGACCACTACTTGACCACTAATACATGGTACCCACCCCTTACCCTCGAATGACACTACACCATATCCATTACAACTGACGATCTTTAGCTTTCAAGGTTTCATTTGTAACACGTGTGATGCTAGTGAATAAGGTACTATGAACACCTACATAACACTAATAACCACCCTTATCAACTAATTTCACTAACCCATACCCACTACTATCCCCACCTCACCTTTTAATCGTACACCACCAATGCGCTATCAGTTCAAAATATTTTAACACACCACTCACCAATGTTTTTACAACCCGTTACTTAATGAGTTTTCCATATGCACCCCTCCACGTCTGTTAAGAACCGACCCCCGTCACACCCGTACGAGATTTTCCCACACTTTGCCGACGTATAACTCCCCGGTACTACCTGCCAGACTTTCCCACACTTCCCCGCCAAGAAAAAACAATTTATAACTGTGTCTATACATGATTTATTAAAAACATATACCTTACTTGACTCGTTTGTTATTTTAAATGTTGTACACGTACCTAGTGTCACTAGACCACACCTACTCGGACCACGTATTTTTAAAAAAACGAGTTATCGCCCTTGACTTTTTAAAAAATCCGGAGAGTTATCACTCTTTGAGGTGGAAATTTAAAAAAACCGGAGTTATCGCCCTTTGAGGTGGAAATCGATTTCCACCTCAAAAGGAGGTGATGGAGCCCGACTTACACTACTCATAGTACGACAGTGAGAGAGTGATAGGAAAAGGTGTCCATAGGCTGATGGAGTGTGTTGGACGGAAGCTGGTGGATTCTCCAAGATATTGATAAAGGAAAAAATATTATAATGTGGGTGTTGACTCTCTTCACTCCAGGGACGACACTTTAAAGGAGGACACGACAGGGGGGGGGGGGGGTGACCGCTGTCGCATGCTGACAGCTACTAGAAGCCACAGGCGTGAGCTGGATGTCAGACAAGCAGAAAAATAATAATGACAGACTAGCAGAAGAAGAATGACAGACAAATAGAAGAAGAAGAATTACAGACTAACAGAAGAAGAAGAATGGCAGACTAACAGAAGAAGAAGAGTGCAGACTAACAGAAGAAGAATGACAGACTAACAGAAGATGAAGAATTACAGACTAACAGAAGAAGAAGAATGACAGACTAACAGAAGAAGAAGAACGACAGACTAACAGAAGAAGATGAATGACCGTCTAACAGAAGATGAAGAATTACATACTAACAGAAGAAGAATGACAGGCTAACAGAAGATGAATGACATACTAACAGAACAAGAAGAATGACAGACTAACAGAAGAAGAAGAGTGCAGACTAACAGAAGAAGAATGACAGACTAACAGAAGATGAAGAATTACAGACTAACAGAAGAAGAAGAATGGCAGACTAACAGAAGAAGAAGAGTGCAGACTAACAGAAGAAGAATGACAGACTAACAGAAGATGAAGAATTACAGACTAACAGAAGAAGAAGAATGACAGACTAACAGAAGAAGAAGAGTGCAGACTAACAGAAGAAGAATGACAGACTAACAGAAGATGAAGAATTACAGACTAACAGAAGAAGAAGAATGACAGACTAACAGAAGAAGAAGAATGACTGACTAACAGAAGAAGAAGAATGGCAGACTAACAGAAGAAGAAGAGTGGCAGACTAACAGAAGAAGAAGAGTGGCAGACTAACAGAAGAAGAAGAGTGGCAGACTAACAGAAGAAAAAGAGTGCAGACTAACAGAAGAAGAATGACAGATTAACAGAAGATGAAGAATTACAGACTAACAGAAGAAGAAGAATGACAGACTAACAGAAGAAGAAGAATGACAGACTAACAAAAGAAGAAGAGTGGCAGACTAACAGAAGAAGAAGTCTAACACACTAATAGGGGAAGAATGACAAACCAACAGAAGATGAATAACAGACTAACAGCAGAAGAACAACAGACAGACTAACATCATTTGTTCTCAGGTACAAACACGAGTCATAACAGAATCTCTCACAGCACCTAGCAATGTGATCCCAATGCACTAAGCATTCCTGCCCATACCAGTCCTCAGGTAGATAAATGCTGCGAATGATTCCCTTGATGGGAGACATATGTATGATGCCCTATCTTCAGCATGAGTAGTGAGTTCAGATCCGTTTATCCTCTGCCTCTTTCCTTGTGGCTCATAGTGATGCCCATCAGTTTCTAGTAATGCCAGACGTTGCTTACATTTCTACAGCTGTTGAAAGTTCGAGGTGAAAGTTGGCAAAAGTCAAGGTTGTAATCGTACTGGGGGTTAAGCATTTATGTTCTGTGATTGTTTATTGCAGCTATAAAGATGAATGGGAGTCATAAACAGGAGAAAGGATAAAGGGAACATAAAATGTGAATGGGTAATTCCGCCGGAACAGGAACAAAACAAATAATCACCCTGACGAGTAATGCTAACAGAATACAGAAGAGAATGCGCGGCAGTAAATTACGTACAATAATAAAATGCTGGTACTAGTAATACCAATTGTAATAATTATAATGAGAAGGTCAGAAGATGAATAAATTAATTGATTCAGAGCTGAAGGTTAATATATCGCCAAAAATGACCTGCCATTAGGACAATTGGACGAGAAATCGCCATAGGAGAGTCATCGTTTTGCTTGTTTAATTTCGCGGTATCTTCCGCAATTTTAATGCTTCAATCAATCAATTAGCCAACGGAAATTTACATTATAATACGAGTTCATTTGATGGTGTACCGTGTCTGGTACAAACCTATCTTTGATTGGCACTGAATCCGTTAAAGGACGGTTACGTCTCTAATTGTCAGGCACAGGACACTTAAACTGTATTCTGTGTACAGGTAGTTAGAGCTTTCACTAATAGTATTTAAGTCTTCCTCTTCTTCCTATTTTATCCTTTACCGCTCAGTGGGAAATAATCCCCCAACCAACTCACTTCAAGCCCCCCCCCCCCTTCCCCATCTTTAGCTATCCCTTGTAGCGTTGTCCATGTCCTCCCCGCCCCCCCCCCCATATTCTTCATTTCTATTGTTCACTTCTCAATTATTTTTTTAGATCTTCCTATTTTTTTCTCTATATATGTCTGTATTTTGCTTTATGTATGAACGAGGGTATATGAGAGAGGGGGAAAAGGGGGGGGGGGGTCAGAGAAATATGAAGAGAGAGAGAGAGAGAGAGAGAGAGAGAGAGAGAGAGAGAGAGAGAGAGAGAGAGAGATGAAGAGAGAGAGAGAGTATGTATATATGTATGAGTGAATATTTGTTAGTGTGTTTGTGATTATGTGTGGGCGTATGAGTATGCAAGGGAGTGTGTTTCTGTGATATGTGTGTTATTGAGCGGATGTATAACTTTGAGAGTTTGTGTGAATTATGCATGTACGTATGAATGTGTGTATGTAGGTATGTATGTATGTGTAACTGGCCTGTGGCAGCCTAACGTCCACTGCATCTGTGTCCGTCTCCAGTCGTCTTGCCATGATCGCCACTGGACCCAGATGGACGCAGACGGGAGAGTGAGGTCGATGAAGTTGCGCAACCACTTCCTCACTATAATCCAAACTAAAGCGGAAGTCATACGTTCTTCATCAAATCAAAAGATGCAATGAATGAATGGTCCTCATCATTCGTGATGGACGAACATCCATATGTATGTGTTTATGCATGTATGCGTGTCTGTCTGTCTGTCTGTCTGTCTATCTGTCTGTCTGCCTGCCTGCCTGTCTGTCTGTCTGTCTGTCTGTCTGTCTGTCTGTCTGTCTGTCTGTCTGTCTGTCTGTCTGTCTGTCTGTTCCATGACATGGTATTATGCATTGTTTATATTCACAACTTTCATTTGATAATGTTTGTTTTGTTGTTTTTTTTTTCATTTGAACGTAACATACATAATAGATAACTGATGCACGAAACATGAGTGTTTGGAAGGGAATAATTTAAGACGGTCCTGCGTGCCAAATTTGTGACCCGTTGAAAATAAAGTTCGCTGGTTCGTTCGTTCGTTCGTTCATTCGTTCGTTCTTTTGCTCTGTGCATTCCAGACTAAGGCTATTCTGGTTATTCTATTTTCGGGTTTTCCCAATGTATGGCCCATCTATTGCCATCGCCTTTTCTTCAGTTCATGTCTGACCATAATCAAATGACGAAAACCGTTGCTCTGTCGTTTTGTAATAAACTGAAATACGAAAATAACACATATCAAAACGATGCGTTCATTATCAACATCATAATCTTCCACTTTTGCCTTTAAGAGTAGTGGGGAGGTGGCGTTGATTTTCCAGCTCCCCGCAATGTCTTTGATGGATCATTTTGGAGAATCCAGCTAGAGTGAATGTGGATAGGGGTTAGGACAGATATCTTACCTGTTCACACTTCACACGTCTGCATAGGTCTGTGGTCCTGATTCTACTCTTGTCACTGAGTGAATGTGCTGTGTGTGGTAATATCTAGATTTATAGTACTTGTTCATATATCTGTATAGTAATTTGCAGTTATATTGTACTAGACCTGCTAGCTTACCTCTCTGTATAATGGCCACCCCTAAACTTAGCACAGCAGAATTAAAGGCAAAGGGGGAGGACATGGGATTGGCGGGGTCTGCTCTAACGGATTACATACAGGAAGTGGAGAGAGAGTATCGTCAAGCAGAAAGGGAAGAGCGAAAGGCCGAGTTGGAATTGAGAAGGATGGAGTTGGAACAAGCAGCTAAGAAATTGGAAGCTGAGCAAGCAGCTAAGAAATTGGAAGCTGAACAAGCAGCTAGGAAATTGGAAGCTGAGCAAGCAGCTAGGAAATTTGAAGCTGAACAAGCAGCTAGGAAATTAGAAGCTGAACAGGAAGCACAGAAAAGGGAGCACGAGTACCGGATGAGGGAACTCGAGTTGAAGAGTCAATCTAATGGAGAAACTGAGGGAGCAGTTGGAGGTTCCTCCATCCCAGGCTCAACACCAGTAGGTGGACATGGGTACCAGGCCATGAAGTTTCCTTTGGCGGTCTACGAGGAGGACAAAGAGAAGATTGACCAGTATCTTCAACGCTTCGAGGCTATGTCAGTTGCTATGGGTCTGGAGCGTAACAAATGGAATCTTAAGCTATCCCAGGGATTACGCGGGACCGGATACGAGGTTTATACTCGCCTGCCACCAGGACATGAGAACAATTATGACGAGTTAAAGACGGCTCTGCTGAAACGATTCGAGGTTACGTCACATACCTACCGGAAAAAATTTCGAGCAGCGAAACGAGAACCGGGGGAGTTGTTTGCCGCCTACAGTTTGCGTCTAAAATCTTATCTCCACAAGTGGATGGATTTGGCTGGGTTCGCACATGACTATGAGAGTCTGGAAGAGCTCATGGTGGTCGACCAGCTGAAGAAGCAAATGTCTAAACCTCTCAGGACGTTCCTGGGAGAACTAGGAGCGGAACGTATTGACCTCGTGAATAAATTAGCAGAACGGTTCGTCGAGGTACATGGGGAGTGTAACAAGCTACGTGGAGGGTCCCAAATAGCCCTGTCACAATATTTAAATGATCTTCTATATAGCCCTGGCTGGGATAGGTCTTTACCTGCCAACCCTCCTCCGTTTTCCCCAGACTCACTGTCACTCTTTCTTTCGACCTAAGGGCCTATTTCCTGCCGTGTTCTTCTGGCTGATCCATATATATAACAGTGATCGTTGGAATAAACTAAAACTTGATTTATTAAATCAATAAAGAACAGCACAGGAAAACATTAAGGCAGATAAAACAGATAGTTCTAAACAGACACAACACAGATAAAGGTCAGGCACAGAGCCTCAGGTTGCCATAGTCACAGACCCAGCTTCATATATTGTCCGATCTGTCCACATACATCTCACCACTTGTGCCAGAAGCTCCTTCCTTCCCGGTACTTGGGTGTAAGTTCAACCGGCTTCTGTAGAATCAAAGCCACTGGTTTTTGAGGACTTCCATTGAATTATGGTTTCCCATAATGGGAATTGTTCATGGAATTAACATAGATCGGTGTCTTTCAATGTCCGGTACCAAATGGGTATGCCGGATAATCATGCGTAGACTCAGCTTAGAAATCAACTGCTCTCGGGCCTATGTCACTGAAAGGACCCGAGATGCACCATTACTGCAAATTGTCATTTTCTCATGGTATGCAGGATAATCATGCGTAGACTCAGCCCAGAATTCAACTGCTCTCGGGCCTATGTCATTTCCTCAAGATATGCCCTTGCCTCTCTCTCAGAGTTAGGCACACCATGTGTGGGATGGCTTATACATTGATCTGGCTTCATCAGACGTATTTGGCTCTAGCATAGAAGCTGTGTGGATACTGTCCGATTTGGTCACGTCCAACAAAAGAGGACCCTGGAGATGACAAACAATATTGAGCGACTGGGCGGACTCATGCATCACACAATCCTGAAGACCAATAGGGTCTCAGTTAATATATTTGACATATAGGATCGTGACCCAATGCAGTATATACTATACCCGACTGAATGGGCCTGAACTGTCAGGTAGCCCCTGGATTGGCTACGTCCGGCTTGAGTCGACCTCCAGCTGGTTGATGTCAGGTTGTCCACCCCAGGAACGTTTTGCCTACAAGACACACATTCCACACTCATACCAAGCCTTTATTATTATTGGGCACATTCCTTTCCATGCTTTCCTCTCACTTGCAAACCATGCCTTTCTCGCAACCAAGATCTTGTGGTGTGGTGCGCCTAGTAATCTGTGTGTTTCTCCCCGTTAAGTGGAGTTATATGGCACACCGTGTAGTTCCCCATTCAAAGAAGATACTACCCCTCCCGGCCGCCGCTCTCGACTGAGCTGTCGCCCCAATGTACTGGCCTTGCCCTGCACAAGCCATAGGGTAGATAAGTTCAGGTTCTCTCAGTGAGATAGAGGAGTCCATTATCCTCCCGACATCATCCTATCGAGTGACAGACGAAAGAGATAGTCCTGTGGCTAGCATCCCCTGGCTCAAGAAGATAGATTATAGATTGGTGGACCCCATCCCCGTAGCTATCTAATGTGCCTATATTTAAAAGAGAGATGCTACTAAGTAACGGCAAGCCGTAGGAATCAAGATATCACTCGTCCATCAGCTGCCAAGAACAAGCGATAGCATTTGGTAATTACTTATTCTTCAGATGTGTTCCCTTGCCATGCCAAGATCAAGACGCGTAGCCAGATCGGCTAACGGTCACCCCCTCCCAACATGGCAAGACTGCTGTTTTGCCATATCCTCTCAGTCGTTAAGACAATAGATATTTATAGGCCAAGCTTTGCCTGGACCAACGAAAACCCAAGTTTACCTTTCCACTACTTCAGTAGTATGTTGCATCTCTGTCGTAATCTTTAAATCACTTGACATGCTGCAACTATCAAACGGTATGTGTTGGCACGGCCATCAATTGACCAGCAGCTGCACCAGTGCACATTTGACGCAAGGCGCTCCATCGGGTCTACCCGAAAGGAAAGACAAATATATACTCGCTCCATGTAAAGATTGTGGTATGAAGATAACCCAAAGAACCATCTTTCATGGAGATTTGAGCAAACAAGAGAACTGAGAGTTTCCGAAAGCCGTTTCCCCCTGTTTACCAAAAATAAAAGAATGCATAAGGACATGGGCCACTGGCGTTTCGCTACATAGGCCCCCTCTTAAGAAAGTCGAACTCTACGAACTTTCTACTGTCAGTGGTTCTGTTCGAATGACCCCACCCACACATTCAACCATAGGATGCCGTGATAGGAAATCTGCTCCCACATTCTCCCTTCCGGGGATGTATTCGACCGTGAACTGATACGGTTGTAGGAGCAATGACCATCTCATTAACCTCGAGTTCAGTTTCTTAGAAGTTGCCAAGAACGTCAGAGGTTGATGGTCGGATTGCACTTTGAAATGGACTCCATACAGATAAGGTTGAAATTTCTGTACCGCCCACACTAGAGCTAGACATTCCCGTTCGACGGTGGAGTAATTCCGTTCGGCGGGTAACAGTTTTCGACTGGCATATGCCACCGGACACAGCACCGAAGGATTATCTCGCCCTTCCTGCAACAGAGTTGCCCCAATCCCTATGTTACTCGCGTCGGTTCTCAGAACAAACGTTTTCTCCAAATCTGGGAGTTGCAGGACTGGCCTATCCACCAAAGCCTGTTTCAGCTTCCCATAAGCTTCTTCACAGCTCGGGGTCCAGATTATAAGATCTGGCGATCCTTTCTTCAGAGTCTCGGTTAACGGCGCCGCAATTTCGTTGAACCTTGGAATAAATTTCTGGTAAAACCCACACAGAGACAAGAAAGACCTAACATCTTTTTTGGATCTAGGACGGGGTGCGAGACGGACCTTTTCAATATTCTTTTCTTCCGGTACCAGTCCCCCTGGGGTAATAGTATGTCCCAGAAATTCCAAGGATTGATAGCCAATCATGCATTTGGCTGGACGGGCGGTTAACCCTTCCTCTTTTAACCTTTTGAAGATCTGTCCCAAGGACCTCAGGTGATCACTCAGATTGTCAGACGCGATGAGAATATCATCCATAAACGAGACGACAGAGGGATCCCTTAAAGGGTCTAATAACTTTCTCATCATGCGTGTGAACACACTGGGCGCATTGCTCAGCCCAAAAGGCATCACCTTAAATTCGTAATGGCCGCTCGGAGTACTGAAAGCGAGCATGGGCCGAACCTCAGGCTTCATAGGGATCTGATAATATCCCCGACTTAAATCGATTTTTGAGAAGTACTTTGCCCTATTTAATCTGGCAAATAGTTGATGTGTGTTTGGTAACGGCTCAACTTGGAATGTCGTACAACTGTTTAAATGCCTGTAATCAATACATAAGCGGTGCTCCCCGCTTGGCTTCCTCAACAAGACAACCCCGGCATTATAAGGAGAAGTCGAAGGAGTTATGATGTCATCATCCAGAAGCTTCTGGATTTCTGCTTCCAGGGCCTTCTCTTTCGAAAAGGGCACTGGATATATTTTTTGGCGAATGGGGTCTTGGGTAGTCAGAGTCATATCAAACTCGACCAACCCTGTCCGCCCTGGACGATCGGTAAGAATCTGTTGATAGGACTCCAACAAACAGATGACCAGTTCTGTTTCTTCAGTCGACAGATCAGGATTTATATGTACATCCTTATAGGTTTCCCCAGGTTGTAAAGGATACTCCCTATCCGCGTCTTCGCCCGATTCAGTTTCCATCGCGACCGCCATAGTCATGAGTGGGAGAGAAGTACCATCGGATCGTTCCTCATATTTTTTGAGGAGGTTAATGTGGAAGATTTTAGATTTCCCCCTGATCCGGATAGCATAATTGGTACGGGACACAACCCTTTCCACCGGGAAAGGCCCCTGCCAACCAATCTCGAGTTTATTGGAACCTACTGGAAGTAACAACAGAACCCGATCCCCCACTTTAAGAGACCTATCTTTCGTCCTTCTATTGTAGTAGGCCGCGTGTCTCTTCCTGGCCGCTCTCAGATTCTGAGCTGCCAAAGCCCAACCCGTCTGGAGTTTCTTCTTTAACTCTTCGACATATTTATATGAGGATACAACTTCTTCGGAAGTTTCTTCCTCTGTCCAACATCTCAATAAGGCTTCTAAGGGACCCTTGATTGGCCTCCCGAATAGTAGAGTGGCTGGTGGCAACCCGGTCGACCCATGGGGAACCTCCCGATAGGCGAACAAGGCGGCAGAGATATACTCATCCCATCTGTCTGGTTTCTCTTGAGCCAACTTCCGAAGCATGGTCATCAAGGTACCATTAAATCTCTCTACTTGCCCATTAGACTGAGGGTGGTACGGGCTTGTGTGAATGTGGTTAGTCTGGAAGATACGAAAGACTTCTTCCATCAGCTTACCACAGAACTGAGACCCATTGTCCGTTAGGATCTGGTTGGGAAATCCCAACCTAGTAAAGGTCTCCATCAGTGCATCAGCCACTCGCTTAGAGTCGATTGTGGCCAACGGTATCGCCTCGCCCCACATGGAACAGCAATCCACCATCGTGAGAATGTACTTATTCCTCTTCCTAGTCCGAGGAAGAGGACCAACAAGATCGATGGCAACTCTCTCGAAAGGAGAGTTCATAATGGGCATGTCTCCCAGGACTACCGGAGCTGTCCAGTGTTTTGGTGCCACACGCTGGCACTCTGGGCACAACTTGACGTACCTACGCACGTCTCCAGTCATCCCTGGCCAGTAGTAATGGCAGGAAATGCGCTGGAGAGTTGCCCCGACACCCATATGTCCACTGAATGAAATGGTGTGTCCCATATGAAGAAGCTGTTCCCGATAGGCCTTAGGAACTACCAGCTGTCCATGCTGACGTTCCTCCTCTCCGGCTCTCCGGTACAGTAACCGATTCTTCATATAATACTGACCCCGTCTTGGTGGGTCAGACTTTTTTGGCAACTGGTTGAAGCAAGGTTGCAACGTAGCATCCTGGCTTTGAGCAGCTCGTAACTCCCCAGGCAAGGGATTCACGATCAAGGCCGGCGTCGGCTCATCCTCCGATTGAGATCTGGTTTGCATCGCCCCTACGTACATGGGTTCGGTTGGAATCCCTAGAAAGACGTAGCGACAACCCAAGATCATTGGGAAGATAGGATCTAACAGAACGGCTGCCTGTATAGTGCCGGTAACATATTTAGATTTGATGTCTACCTTCGCAATTGGAAGAGACATCGCTACCGCACTCTTTGTCGCCGTTTGAATCTCAATAGATTCCCCGGTTAGCTGCTCCGGGCTCACTAAGTGTGATGAAATTACAGCCTCAAACTGCAGACCGGTGTCATAGAGACACTCAACTGGTTGTCCGTTCACAAGTACCGTTTCTACTACTGGTGGTTTTTCTGAATCATTGTTCCCAAGATCCCTCCCTTCTACTTCCTTGTGAGACCCTTCCCCGGTTTCTACAAGACAAGCAGCATAGTGAGAGTCTTTCTGTTTACGCCGGCAATCAACCGTATTGTGTGTGGGAGATTTGCAATAGGCGCACCACTTTTCACTCCACTTTCTTTTAGGAGATCCAGGTGGACTCTTACCAGAGGGTTTCTTAATAGGAACTTTCTCGAAAGGATCCTCCTTCTTGGGGTGAGCTGTTTTAGGGTTCTTCTTCTTTCCAGACCAGGTGTCTGGTGGTCGGGGATTGGGTTGTGACAATTCCCCATTATCCCCATGAGCTAGCACATACCTTTCCGCCAATGTGTTGACTATGTCTAACCTTTCTGCCCCATTTTCAAGCAAGAAGGTTTGCAATGGCCTAGGCATCATCCTCTTCATTTGGTCCACGACCACTAATTCTTCCAAACTTTCATAGTCGTTAGCAAATCCAGCTAATGACATCCACTTCAAAAGGTAAGACTTCAGTCTGACACTGTAGGCTGCGAACATCTCTCCTGGCTCTCTCTTCGACTTTCTGAACTGCTGTCGGTATGTATGGGCTGTCATCTGGAAC
The DNA here is from genome assembly GCA_963921405.1 of Cepaea hortensis. Classification (NCBI taxonomy): domain Eukaryota; kingdom Metazoa; phylum Mollusca; class Gastropoda; order Stylommatophora; family Helicidae; genus Cepaea; species Cepaea hortensis. Next base: position 154,716,409 of record OY992879.1, read on the forward strand.
CTTTTCAATAAGGCTTTTTCCAGAGCCTCATAGTCATTCTCCATACCAGGTGGCAACCTTGAGTAGACCTCGTACGCGGTCCCCCTCAGGCCCTGCGAGATTTTCAAGTTCCATTTCCCACGTTCCAGCCCCATAGCCAAAGCCATCGACTGGAATTTTTGAAGATACTGGTCGATCTTCTCTTTGTGTTCATCGAACGGGAGTAATGGGAACTTCATTGCCTGGTATGGACCGCCACTAGAAGTTGTTGAGTCAGGGAGAACTGCGCCTCCAACTGCACCCTCGCTTTCCTTGGCCGTTTTAGCTTTCAGCTCCAACTCCCTCATACGAAACTCATGGTCTCTGACTGCCTGCTCGGCCTCCATCTTCCTAGCCTCCGCCTCAATTTTCTTGGCTTCGCGCACAGCCTGTCTGAAGTCTCTTTCCACTTCCTGCACATATTTCTGTAACTCCGCTCCATCATAGCCCATCTCACGCCCTGTAGCCTGTACGTCAGCGACATTAAACCCAGTTGATGCCATCTTAAACTCAGAGGGAAATGTATACAATTCTATATCAAAACTTTATCGATCAAATAACAATTGGATAGTTTATACGACCACAACACGTCATATGTCGGTCAGTCTGTGTCAGGCAGAGTACAGACAATAGCCAGGCACGGTAGGCAGAACCTATTGATAGTAGACAAGGATATCTGTCCCCTATCACTATATCAGCCAGAACTCCACCAGGATTTCAAATATCCCGCGACGTGCCCCCAGAAATTGTAACAAGCTACGTGGAGGGTCCCAAATAGCCCTGTCACAATATTTAAATGATCTTCTATATAGCCCTGGCTGGGATAGGTCTTTACCTGCCAACCCTCCTCCGTTTTCCCCGGACTCACTGTCACTCTTTCTTTCGACCTAAGGGCCTATTTCCTGCCGTGTTCTTCTGGCTGATCCATATATATAACAGTGATCGTTGGAATAAACTAAAACTTGATTTATTAAATCAATAAAGAACAGCACAGGAAAACATTAAGGCAGATAAAACAGATAGTTCTAAACAGACACAACACAGATAAAGGTCAGGCACAGAGCCTCAGGTTGCCATAGTCACAGACCCAGCTTCATATATTGTCCGATCTGTCCACATACATCTCACCACTTGTGCCAGAAGCTCCTTCCTTCCCGGTACTTGGGTGTAAGTTCAACCGGCTTCTGTAGAATCAAAGCCACTGGTTTTTGAGGACTTCCATTGAATTATGGTTTCCCATAATGGGAATTGTTCATGGAATTAACATAGATCGGTGTCTTTCAATGTCCGGTACCAAATGGGTATGCCGGATAATCATGCGTAGACTCAGCTTAGAAATCAACTGCTCTCGGGCCTATGTCACTGAAAGGACCCGAGAAGCACCATTACTGCAAATTGTCATTTTCTCATGGTATGCAGGATAATCATGCGTAGACTCAGCCCAGAATTCAACTGCTCTCGGGCCTATGTCATTTCCTCAAGATATGCCCTTGCCTCTCTCTCAGAGTTAGGCACACCATGTGTGGGATGGCTTATACATTGATCTGGCTTCATCAGACGTATTTGGCTCTAGCATAGAAGCTGTGTGGATACTGTCCGATTTGGTCACGTCCAACAAAAGAGGACTCTGGAGATGACAAACAATATTGAGCGACTGGGCGGACTCATGCATCACACAATCCTGAAGACCAATAGGGTCTCAGTTAATATATTTGACATATAGGATCGTGACCCAATGCAGTATATACTATACCCGACTGAATGGGCCTGAACTGTCAGGTAGCCCCTGGATTGGCTACGTCCGGCTTGAGTCGACCTCCAGCTGGTTGATGTCAGGTTGTCCACCCCAGGAACGTTTTGCCTACAAGACACACATTCCACACTCATACCAAGCCTTTATTATTATTGGGCACATTCCTTTCCATGCTTTCCTCTCACTTGCAAACCATGCCTTTCTCGCAACCAAGATCTTGTGGTGTGGTGCGCCTAGTAATCTGTGTGTTTCTCCCCGTTAAGTGGAGTTATATGGCACACCGTGTAGTTCCCCATTCAAAGAAGATACTACCCCTCCCGGCCGCCGCTCTCGACTGAGCTGTCGCCCCAATGTACTGGCCTTGCCCTGCACAAGCCATAGGGTAGATAAGTTCAGGTTCTCTCAGTGAGATAGAGGAGTCCATTATCCTCCCGACATCATCCTATCGAGTGACAGACGAAAGAGATAGTCCTGTGGCTAGCATCCCCTGGCTCAAGAAGATAGATTATAGATTGGTGGACCCCATCCCCGTAGCTATCTAATGTGCCTATATTTAAAAGAGAGATGCTACTAAGTAACGGCAAGCCGTAGGAATCAAGATATCACTCGTCCATCAGCTGCCAAGAACAAGCGATAGCATTTGGTAATTACTTATTCTTCAGATGTGTTCCCTTGCCATGCCAAGATCAAGACGCGTAGCCAGATCGGCTAACGGTCACCCCCTCCCAACATGGCAAGACTGCTGTTTTGCCATATCCTCTCAGTCGTTAAGACAATAGATATTTATAGGCCAAGCTTTGCCTGGACCAACGAAAACCCAAGTTTACCTTTCCACTACTTCAGTAGTATGTTGCATCTCTGTCGTAATCTTTAAATCACTTGACATGCTGCAACTATCAAACGGTATGTGTTGGCACGGCCATCAATTGACCAGCAGCTGCACCAGTGCACATTTGACGCAAGGCGCTCCATCGGGTCTACCCGAAAGGAAAGACAAATATATACTCGCTCCATGTAAAGATTGTGGTATGAAGATAACCCAAAGAACCATCTTTCATGGAGATTTGAGCAAACAAGAGAACTGAGAGTTTCCGAAAGCCGTTTCCCCCTGTTTACCAAAAATAAAAGAATGCATAAGGACATGGGCCACTGGCGTTTCGCTACAGGGAGGCAGGGGAAAACCTTTCCATCAACTCCAAAAGTCAAGAGAAACCTGACAAGAAGAAAACCAAAAACTCAGGAACAAAAAAGTGGGAACCTTATGTGCAAAAATCAGAGGATAGTTCAGAGAAGAAGAAGGAGGGAAGCAAGAGCACTTCAAGCTCTACACCAAAACGACGGTGGTCGGAGAAGTGGTGTTCAATTTGTAAGTCACCCTCTCACAATACGAGGGACTGCAAATCGAAGGCTAAGAACCCTCACTTCGCAGCATGTCAAGTGACTTCCAAGGAGGTTGTCACGGAAAATGCCAAGGTCAACAAGGAAGCTCGCCACCAGGAGAGCTCACTCAAGTCTGGCAATAGAAAATCTAGGACAGGGAAATGGTGCAACCAATGCCAGTCGAATACGCACAATGCTATTGACTGCAGAGGAGAGTCAGGAGACACTCAATTCGTCGTGTGCCCCGGGAAACCTAAGGTGGAGCCCACCGAACAGGTCGAGGCCGAGGAAGAGACTCCAGACCAGGAAAAACCACCGGTAGTGGAATTGGTAGAGGTTAACGGTCGTCAAGTGGAGTGTTTATACGACACAGGACTGGACGGGGAGGCCGTGATTTCTGCGGATCTGGTACATCCAGAACAATTCACAGGTGAAACCTTGGATATACAGCCTGCACAGAAGAGTGCTGTAGTCATGAAGTTGCCCATTGCTAATGTGGAGATTCGCTCAAGGTACGTCACCGGCACCATCAAGGCCGCTGTATTGACCGATCCCATTTTTCCAGTCATCCTAGGTTGCCGGTATGTCTTTCTGGGAATGCCCAGGGAGCCAATTCATATGGGAGCAATGCAAACTCGCTCTCAGACAAAAACGGAAGAGGCAGATGCAATTGTGACTAACCCAATGCCGGGGGAGCTACGAACTGCCCAGAGTGAGGATGATACTTTACGTCCTTGCTACAGAAAGCTGCAGAAAAGTGCTGATCCACCAGGACGGGGGCAGTACTACATGAAGAATAGGATACACTACAGGAGAGCAGGAAGGGGAGACAACCTATACGGTCAGTTGGTCGTCCCGAAAGCTCACCGGTGCCAGATTCTTCATATGGGGCATACCATCTCCTTTAGTGGACACATGGGTATTGCCGCCACCATGCAGCGGATTTCCTGCCACTACTATTGGCCGGGAATGACAGATGATGTGCGTCGGTATGTGAAGTCATGCCCTGAGTGCCAGAGGGTGGCACCAAAACACTGGACAGCACCGGTGGTGTTGGGTGAGATGCCCATCATGAACTCTCCTTTCGAGAGGGTAGCCATCGATATCGTGGGTCCACTTCCCAGGACTAGGAAGAGGAACATGTATATACTCACAATGGTGGATTGCTGTACAATGTGGGGTGAAGCCATACCGTTGACCACGATTGACTCGAAAAGAGTGGCGGACGCACTGATGGAGGCCTTTACCAGATTAGGCTTTCCGGATCAAATTCTGACGGACAATGGATCTCAGTTTTGTGGAAAACTCATGGAGGAGGTATTTAGGGTGTTTCACTCTAACCACATACATACCAGCCCTTACCACCCTCAAGCCAATGGACAAGTAGAGCGTTTCAACGGCACGTTGATGACAATGCTCAGGAAACTAGCGCAGGAAAAACCTGATAGGTGGGATGAATATATCCCAGCAGCACTCTTTGCCTATCGGGAAGTTCCTCATGGCTCAACAGGACTACCACCCGCTACGTTGCTGTTTGGTCGTCCAATCAAAGGACCGTTGGAAGCCATGTTGAGGAGTTGGACTGAAGAGGGGACGTCAGAAGAAGTGATCTCATCCTATCAATACGTGGAGGAACTGAAAGGAAAACTCCACAAGGGATGGACTCTGGCAAATCAAAACTTGAAAAAGGCCAGAAAAAGACATGCGGCTTACTACAACCGTAGGTCTAAAGAAAGATCTCTAGAGGTGGGAGATAAAGTCTTGTTGCTACTCCCAACGGGAAACAACAAACTGGAGATAGGTTGGCAAGGACATATTTCCCGTGGAAAGGGTAATATCCAGAACCAACTATCAAATCCGGATCCGGGGAAAGTCGAAGATTTTCCATATCAATCTCTTGCGGAAATACGAAGAGAGACCCGGAGACAAGGCAGCTCACCTCATGGCAATGGCAGTTGCAGTGGAGACAGAAGTGGGAACCAGCGAGGGCAGGGAATATCCCTTGGAACACCAGGAAACCTATAGGGATGTGCAAGTGAACCCTGATCTGACCTCCCAGGAGAGGGAAAGGATAACCCAGGTTCTCAAGTCTCATAAGGAGATACTGACTGATAAACCAGGACGAACGAGGTTGGTTGAGTTCGAGATGACTTTGACCACACAGGAGCCTGTTCGCCAAAAGGTTTACCCAGTGCCATTCTCTAAAGAAAAGGCCCTGGAGGAGGAAATACAAAAACTGCTGGAGGATGACGTGATTGCACCATCCACATCCCCATACAATGCGGGGGTAGTTTTGTTACGCAAACCAAGTGGAGAACACAGGTTGTGTATAGATTACCGACTTCTGAACAGCCATACACAGTTTCAGGTGGAACCTTTGCCGAATCCAACTCAGTTATTCGCTAGGCTCCATAAGGCTCGGTACTTTTCAAAGGTGGATCTGAGTCGGGGGTACTATCAGATACCAGTCAAACCGGAGATTCGACCACTGTTAGCTTTCAGTACACCCAGTGGACACTACGAATTCAAGGTCATGCCCTTTGGACTCAGCAATGCACCTAGTGTGTTTACACGCATGATGAGGACTTTACTAGATCCGTTACAGGATCCATCCATCATCTCATTCATGGATGATATTCTGATTTCCAGTGACAGCTTGGATGACCACTTACAATCCTTGGAGAGAGTGTTTAATAGACTCAAGGAAGCAGGGCTTACTGCTCGTCCAACCAAGTGCATGATTGGTTACCAGACTCTGGAATTTCTAGGTCACACCATCACTCCAGGACACATTGTCCCAGAAGAGAAGAACCTGGAGAAAATCAGAAATGCACCAAGGCCACAAACGAAGAAGGATGTGCGATCTTTTCTCTCGTTGTGTGGGTTCTACCACAAATTTATCCCACATTTCACTGAACTGGGAGCTCCGTTGACGGAAACCTTGAAAAAGGGATTCCCGGACCAAATCATTTGGACACCAGAATGTGAGAATGCCTATAGTCAGTTAAAGGAGGCCTTGGTCAGCAAACCTGTATTACAGCTCCCTGACCTTTCCAAACCATTTGTGTTGATAACAGATGCGAGTGCGATTGGAATTGGAGCCGCTTTGTTACAGGAAGGAAAAGACGATGCTTCGGTTTTGAAACCTGTGGCATACGCAAGTAAGAAACTTCTACAGGCGGAGAGGAATTATTCAACCGTCGAGAGAGAATGCTTGTCCCTCGTATGGGCAGTGCAAAAATTTCAGCCATATTTGTATGGAGTTAAGTTTCGGGTCCAGTCAGATCATCAGCCCCTGATGTTCCTGGCTACTTCTCAGAAGCACAACGCACGTTTGATGCGGTGGTCGTTGTTACTTCAACCGTATAATTTCACAGTAGAGTACATTCCTGGGAAGGAAAATGTTGGAGCGGATTTCTTGTCAAGACACCCAGCTCCTGAAGAAGAAGAATGAATCATCTGGATTAAACTCACGGTGGAGAAGAGTGAGATGGACTACTCTCTTAGGTGGGGGCCTATGTCACAAAATGAAACCGTGTGTTTATCCGGTTGATTATTATAGAGGATTTTCGGATAAGCGGACGATCGACCAGCGACATCTATTTGTACTAACAGAGTAAACACAGTTGTACAGGTTACATCGTGTCAGCCCATAAACACATTTGGTGGTGAGGGAGAAGGATATGGAATGGTTCCGTTTGTCATCTATACTGCCGGACATCAGACGGAAATGGCTGCTGGGATTGTCACCACGGAACAGAAGAGTGACAAGTTTGTCAACATTTGAATGCAGATGGAAGCCGTGAGATCACAGGGGCAGATGTAAAACGGAAGTACCTAGTACGGAAAACAGTGCATCTGTCAATTCTTGGTTTCCGGAACATCAAGATGATTGGCAGCTTGGTATCGAAACTCTTTGTTGGGAGTTTACAGAAACTAGCTGGCTTGTTTTGAGAATCTAGGCAATTACTGACAACTTTGACAGGATTTAAGCCAGGAAAATAGTTCTTGACAGGGGATGATTTGCCACTGTGCCACCTGTGTGGGGGAGTAAAGGATAACGTCACGTGGACAACTTTGGTAGTTTGCCATATAAACTCGAGTTGAGATCAACTAGGGTGGACTTGAATAATGCTCTAGACAGAGTGCAGGGCACTGCAGTGCCAGTGGAAATAATATCTACCGTGTGTTAATTAGTGACTTAATTTTACACGTGCCTATATGGCAGATGTAGATATGATTTATAGGACTGCAGTAGTGCCATTTAAGGTATAACTTATTATAATATATTCGTTATAATTACTATAGACTGTGGCCTTGTTAAACTATAGTGTGATGATTAGCACTGTTAGTGGAAACTAGCTAGAGTAGTGAAGTGATACTTGTCTCTGTTAGCTAGAATAGATTAGTGAAGTGTTGATAAGCTTTACTAGTTGAGAATTGAGTAATGAGGGGTAATTGGGATCTTCCCGTAGGTGTCCCTGGTGGGCGGGGTTCCGCATTCTGTTTGCTGATATTTTTTCTTTGTCATCGCCTGATTCGACTCTAGGTGGGTAGCTAATCTGCTCTATGACTAAGTCTAGTTAGCTAAAGATCATTAAGCAAGGTGATAGGCTTACACTCAGCCGAAGGGATCAGTGACTAGTACTATCACCAGATGTGTTGTTTCTATCCTAGGTTCCCTACCAGATCCAAGGAAACTCAACAAGTTTTTTGGGAAAAAAAATCAAATCCAAAAGGGAAGAACACCAGTTCAAGAGTCACTAGAGTTGCATACAGAACGTAACTTACGCTAGAAGGAAATTGATTCATCAAAGAGAGTGATGCATACTGATGCACCACACAGCATTAGACAGTAGTAACGAACCGAGAACCGGCTAAGAGTACCTAGTGTTAGTACAGCAACAATTAACATTAGAAATTAGCACTTATGGACTGAATGGTTCGATGTGCAATGAGGATGATCTGTCGACTAACTAACTAACTAACTAACTAACTGCGTACACACTGCAAAAGACTTGTGCAGTTTGTTTAGGAACATTAGGAACGGACATTGTGTAGAGTGCAACCGGTCCCTGATTAACTCTTAATACCACCGGTGTCTATTTCGGATGTTCATGAAATTGGATTACCAGAGGTCTACAGAGGCAAAGCAGTATCCGGCAAGATGGTTTCGGCAACGGGTGAGAAGTACATGTTCTGACGTAACGTGCTGTGGTCTATCTTTGCTGGGATCAGCTGACTGGGTTGCTGTCTGAGAGTCAGAGTCTACACACTTTATAGAACACGTCACACATTTTCTTCACATACACGTCTCATATACGTTACACTTTTATTTTAATAAATTACTCTTTATTAATTTCTAGAAGCAAGAGTTGTTGAGTATGTTGCGTTGGGGAAGTATGAGAAGGGGGCATAGTACGACAGTGAGAGAGTGATAGGAAAAGGTGTCCATAGGCTGATGGAGTGTGTTGGACGGAAGCTGCTGGATTCTCCAGAATATTGAGAGGGAAAAAATATTATAATGTGGGTGTCGGCTCTCTTCACTCCAGGGACGACACTGTAAAGGAGGACACGACATAGACCCATGTGTATTTGGGTTCATAGACATATGCTAGATAGTTTGCTTAGAACTGTTTGATGATGTTAAACTGTTTGATGATGTTAAACTGTGTGATGATGTTAAACCTCTGTGATATGCAACTCAGTGCGGGCTTGTTAACCCCACAGCGCCAACGCACTGTATATTGAAATACAATAAATGTTAGATATTCTATTTAACGGGGTTATTGTTGCCTGTGTGAGCCCGAGCTCAGATACCTAGACATCCGACACGCTGACAGGTTCTCAATCTGTTCCTCCGCCTTCTCCAGTTGGTCCCATAAGCGCACGACCAACTCCCCCTTGTCCACTGGAAATCTACCACCAAGAGGTGTATTCCCTGTTAGCCTATCAGTCTATTAATTCCCCCCGCACCCCCGCATGGCCAGGGCAAAATAGTCATACAATTCTCACGATCTATGATCTATGAAGAGACGAGAGCCATACCTCATGAAACATTCATTTCTCCACCTTACTAAGCAGACTCTTTGAGTCTGTAATGAATACAACATGTGTTGCAGTAGTCTCCTCTAACCAACGGAATGCCGCTGTTACTGCCTCCACCTCCATTCTCATACTGGAGGTCGTAGTCTCATACGCCAGACTCTCTGCCTCTTCTAACGCTGATCTGTCCAGTTGTCACGATGTTTTCTATCGTCTCCCTTCACATTACTTGCCCTCCAAAAAAAAAAAAAAAAAAAAAAAAAAAAATTGCTGTTTGTTTCCGTCATATATTTATGTATAATGGCCTACTTTTATTAACTGCTTCCGGCATCATCATCATCATTCGCCATACCGATAAGCGTGGGCGGTCATGTTTCGCCATCTCACGCTATCACCAGAGTCGTGATAAGTTCTGTGCTTTTGTGTCGATTATGCCATGTGACCAAGAAGTCGACATATTTATTTCTCTGACTTTCCATTGTTCTTTCTCCCTCAGTCTTGCCAGTTATCACTACGCTATTGGTAGGGTATCGGACAAGTCAAGGGGTAGGGACCAAACGAAACAACACACACTTCTGCTGTAGACTGTGGACAGTCGAAGACACAGGAAACAAACAAGAAAAATGGCTTGTCGAAGTCGGATGTATAGAGCTACAAGCTTTATGAGACAGTGCAAGGCAACTCACTGAACGAAAATACTGGGGGGGGGGGGAAGGGGGGAAAGAAGGGTGAAAAAGAGGGGGGGGGGATGAAAACTTGAAGCGTACCATCCTGTTTGTGACCCTACTAGAGTAGACGCATTGCAATTGTTGATCGCATAAGAAGAAGAAGAAGATAATAATAATAATAATAATAATAATAATAATAATAATAATAATAATAATAATAATAATAATAAGAAGAAGAAGAAGAAGAAGAACAAGAAGAACAAGGAGAACAGGAACAAGAACAAGCAGAAGAAAGATGAAATGGCAAGAGGTCGAGAGGTCTTCTGAGAAGCCCTGATGAGAGAGACATTCGTAAAGGACCAGCACATGATGATGACGTTGATATACCCTCCATTGACCATTCTTCCGATATTGATATTGAAGATCTTCAATCTTCTTCACAGACTCGTCATAAATTATGATTCAACCCCTCACAACACTTCATTCATATACCGGGTGTTTGTAAAGTCTCACTACACATTGTAGTAGAACATATTCGAAAAATGAAGAATATGACGTCAACGAAAATGTTCTAACAAATTCATTTTGGATGATTTGGGGAGCTGGAAAGTACCAATGAAGTATTCATTATAACAGATGTTGGAAATATCCACCACAAGCTTCAAGACATGACTGTATACGTCTCTTCATATTGTCAAATACTTCTGCAAAGTGTCTATTTGTTCTACATACAAAGTGTAGTGAGACTTTACAAACACCCGGTATATGGTGTCAATGTGTGCTCCGTATCAACAGTCTCGTCGAGTAGGTAAAGCCACGTGCACTATGTGACGCTAAGCTGACAGCATGTGACTGAGTACCACAGATTTATAATCCTTGAGATAATGGCGTAATATACATATTGGTTCTTTATATCTCTCCGTCCAATAACGTAATTACGGTTTCAAATAGTTGGTGCGAAATTGCGCCATTGGCAACGCCAGTTTTTCTCTTTTTGTTGTTTTCAAGAGCAGTCAGATTTATATGTTGCTTAAAAACATATTTGGCAACAAAAACTTTATAACTAAATTTAGTCCCATAGTAACTAATTTTACTCTTAACTGAAGATGCATTCTGGACGATAACGGTACTTTGCAGTACAAAAACAAACTGACGGGGAATCGTGTAGCAAGTCATAAAATAGGTCGTGAAGGTGAAAAAAAAACAAAAACCGGGTATTACGAATATAATGCACACCCGTAATTGGAAGAGAAAACAAGAGTAGAATAAAAAAAAGTGCGCACTACAAGTATAATCGAGATTTTATGGTATGCCAGGATCCGGGTGAAAACTAAATCGGGACATTCCAGTCAGGCACTGACTGAAGCTAGTGTCACGACATCGCCGCCAGGCAATAGTTCTGTACCATGTCACTCAAGTACCGGGCCTCAGTCATGCAGTACCATCGCTTTCTGGCACGGGGATGTCCAAGATATCCCCACGGTTGTAATGGGTAAGTTAAAGAACAGTCATTGAGGACGGGAAGTGACCATAATTCCACGTCTTAAGTAAATATGACTGGCCCGTTTAAGGCTTTTGTGTTGTGTTACATAATTGTCTCTTGCTGAATCCCTCCCATGCTCTGGATTTCATCTCTCGTGCACTCTGTGCTGTGTTCTTTTGGTTCACTTTCAATACCTCTGTCCCCATTTCATTGCTTGATTGTGTTTATTTGTTTGTGTTCGTGTGTTTGTTTGTGTTTGTGTGTTTGGTTGTGTTTGTGTGTTTCTTTGTTGGTGTTTGTGTGTTTGTTTGTGTTTGTGTGTTTGTTTGTGTTTGTGTGTTTCTTTGTTTGTGTTTGTGTGTTTCTTTGCTTGTGTTTGTGTGTTTGTTTGAGTTTGTATGTTTGTTTATTTGTGTTTGTTTGTGTTTGTGTGTTTGTTTGTTTGTGTTTGTGTGTTTGTTTGTTTGTGTTTGTGTGTTTGTTTGTGTTTGTGTGTTTGTTTGTGTTTGTGTGTTTGTTTGTGTTTGTGTGATTGTTTATGTGTGTGTTTGTTTGTGTGTGTGTTTGTGTGTGTCTGTGTGTGTGTGTGTTTGTGTGTTTTTGTGTATGTGTGTGTGTGTTTGTGTGTGTTTGTGTGTGTGTTTGTGTGTGTGTGTGTTTGTGTGTGTGTTTGTGTGCGTGTGTTTGTGTGCGTGTGTTTGTGTGTGTGTTTGTGTGTGCTTGTGTGTGTGTGTGTGTTTGTGAGTGTGTGTGTTGTTGTGTGTGTGTGGTTGTGTGTATGGTTGTGGGTGTGTGGTTGTGATTGTGTGTGTGGTTGTGATTGAAGTTGTGTGTGTGTGGTTGTGTGTGTGGTTGTGTGTGTGGTTGTGTGTGTGTGGTTGTGGTTGTGTATGTGGTTGTTGGTGTTTGTGTAGTTGTGTGTGTATGTGTGTGCGGTAGTGTGTGTGGTTGTGGTTGTGTGTGTGTGGTTGTGGTTGTGTGTGTGTGGTTGTGTGTGTGATTGTGGTTGTGTGTGTGGTTGTGTTTGTGTGCTTGGTGTGTGTAGTTGTGTGTGTGTGGTTGTGAGTGTATGTAGTTGTGTGTGTGTGTGGTTGTGTGTGTGTGGTTGTGTGTGTGTGGTTGTCTGTGTGTGGTTGTGTGTGAGGTTGTGTGTGTGGTTGTGCGTGTGTGGTTGGCGTGCGTGTGTGGTTTGTGTGTGTGTGTGTGTGTGTGTGGTTGATGTATATGTGGTTGTGTTTGTGTGGTTGTGTGTGTGGTTATGTGTGTGGTTGGTGTGTGTGAGTGTGCTTGGTGTGTGTGTGTGAGTTGTGTGTATGGTTAGTGTGTATGTGGTTGGTGTGTGTGTGGTTGGTGCGTGTGGTTGGTGCTTGTAGGTGGTGTGTGTTGTTGGTGTGTGTGGTTGGCGTGTGTGGTTGGCGTATGTGGTTGGCGTGTGTAGTTGGCGTATGTGGTTGTCGTGTATGGTTGGCGAATGTGTTTGTTGTGTGTGGTTGGTGTGTGTGGTTAGTGTGTGTGGTTGGTGTGGGGTGGTTGGTGTGTGTGGTTGGTGTGGGGTGGTTGGTTTGGGGTGGTTGGTGTGGGGTGGTTGGTGATGGTTGGTGGTGAGTGGGTGGTGAGTGGTGGTTCTTTGGTTTGTTCTTTATTTGGTTCTATTTTGGTTCTTTGGTTGGTACTTTGGTTGGTTCTTTGGTTGGTTCTTTGGTAGGTTCTTTGGTTGGTTCTGTGGTCTCTCTGTCTGTTTCTTACCTGGCTGGCTAGCTGGCTGGCTGGCTGGCTGGCTGGCTGGCTTCCTTCCTTCCTTCCTGTCTGTCTGTCTGTCTGTCTTTCTTTCTTTCTTTCTTTCTTTCTTTCTTTCTTTCTTTCTTTCTTTCTTTCTCCCACCCTTTCCTTTTCTTTGTGCTTATTTTACCCCCTATATCTCTATCACTGTCCTCCTAACAGCACAGTCTCTGTCTGTATATCTCTCTCCGTGTGTCTCTGCCTCTCTCTCTCTCCCCCTCTGTCTCTCTATCATTCTCTCTCTGTGTCTATCTATCATTCTCTCTCTCTGTGTCTATCTATCATTCTCTCTCTCTGTGTCTATCTATCATTCTCTCTCTCTGTGTCTATCTATCATTCTCTCTCTGTGTGTCTATCTATCATTCTCTCTCTCTGTGTCTATCTATCATTCTCTCTCTCTGTGTCTATCTATCATTCTCTCTCTCTGTGTCTATCTATCATTCTCTCTCTCTGTGTCTATCTATCATTCTCTCTCTCTGTGTCTATCTATCATTCTCTCTCTCTGTGTCTATCTATCATTCTCTCTCTCTGTGTCTATCTATCATTCTCTCTCTCTGTGTCTATCTATCATTCTCTCTCTCTGTGTCTATCTATCATTCTCTCTCTGTGTGTCTATCTATCATTCTCTCTCTCTGTGTCTATCTATCATTCTCTCTCTCTGTGTCTATCTATCATTCTCTCTCTCTGTGTCTATCTATCATTCTCTCTCTGTGTCTATCTATCATTCTCTCTCTGTGTCTATCTATCATTCTCTCTCTCTGTGTCTATCTATCATTCTCTCTCTCTGTGTCTATCTATCATTCTCTCTCTCTGTGTCTATCTATCATTCTCTCTCTCTGTGTCTATCTATCTTGCTATCAACTTCTTTCTTTCTGTTTAAATAATTATCTACATTATGTCCCCCCCCCCCCTTTTCCTCTGTCACTATCTACTCGTATCTTCCTATCAACTTTCTTCCCTCTAATTAATTATTTACCTACATTATATATTTCTCTCTCTCTCTCTCTCTCTCTCTCTCTCTCTCTCTCTCTCTCTCTCTCTCTCTCTCTCTCTCTCTCTCTCTCTCTCTCTCCCTGACTATCACTCTCTCTGTTAACTCCTTTGTCTTTGTCTAATTAATGATCTACATTATGTTATCTCTTCCCCCCCCCCCCCCCCCCCCCCCTCTGATTATCTATCTCTCTGTCAACTCCTTTGTCGTTGTTTAATTAATGATCAACATTATGTCATCTCTCACCTTTCTCTCTCTCTCTCTCTCTCTCTCTCTCTCTCTCTCTCTCTCTCTCTCTCTCTCTCTCTCTCTCTCCCCCTGACTATCAATATCTCTCTCATCGCCTTTGTCTTTGTTTAATTCATGATCTGCATTATGTCTCTCGTTCTCCGTGTCCGTTAAATTCCCTATCAAACCTCAGCGAGCTATCTGTCCCCACAAGGAACTAGGCCACAGAAGAAGAATGTCTTCTCAACGCCTTGCCATCACCGGAAACAGCAGGTCTGTCAATGACCTCCATTAGGCACAAACCTGGAGTAAGGCGTTAGTCCCTGCTGATAAATGAGGCTAATTCTGCAGAATGGAAGCAGCAATAACTGATAACCGTATTTAGTTCGGTGGTTCTCAGGCCGTGATCAATATACCCCGAGATGAAGTGTCTCTGTGATCACTGGGCAACTAACTTTATTAGTGGTGGTTCTATTGATCCCACAGTGCCTGGGTCTTCCAAACCCCCGTTTTCGGTCCAGTGGCATGTAGTGATACACATACGTATCTAGTGGCTATTGTATTGTATATAATGTGTTCCTTTTAACTGGCTCTGGAAGAAATAAGAATTTACTTTATATCTCCAAGTGTGGACACTCAAAGAATATATATTTCCAGTGGCATGTTGTGATATGACTGCCACCTTGCCGTCTTGACAGACGATAGTTTGTAAAATCGAGTTATCTCTCCATAACACAAAGCCTGGGCTGAATTTAGAGACCATGTGTTGCCCATGCAGCATGATCATGGAAACAGTATCATGGAAACAATATCATGGAAACAATATCATGGAAACAATATCATAGGAACAATATCATAGGAACAATATGATGGAAACAATATCATGGAAACAATATCATGGAAACAATATCATGGAAACAATATCATAGGAACAATATCATGGAAACAATATCATAGGAACAATATCATGGGAACAATATCATGGAAACAATATCATGGAAACAATATCATGGAAACAATATCATAGGAACAATATCATAGGAACAATATGATGGAAACAATATCATGGAAACAATATCATAGGAACAATATCATGGGAACAATATCATGGAAACAATATCATGGAAACAATATCATAGGAACAATATCATAGGAACAATATGATGGAAACAATATCATGGAAACAATATCATAGGAACAATATCATAGGAACAATATGATGGAAACAATATCATGGAAACAATATCATAGGAACAATATCATAGGAACAATATGATGGAAACAATATCATGGAAACAATATCATAGGAACAATATCATGGGAACAATATCATGGGAACAATATGATGGGAACAATATGATGGGAACAATATCATGGGAACAATATCATGAGAACCATATCGTAAGTAACATATCATGGAAACAATATCATAGGAACAATATCATAGGAACAATATGATGGAAACAATATCATGGAAACAATATCATAGGAACAATATCATGGGAACAATATCATAGGAACAATATCATAGGAACAATATGATGGAAACAATATCATGGAAACAATATCATAGGAACAATATCATGGGAACAATATCATAGGAACAATATCATAGGAACAATATGATGGAAACAATATCATGGAAACAATATCATGGAAACAATATCATAGGAACAATATCATAGGAACAATATGATGGAAACAATATCGTGGAAACAATATCATAGGAACAATATGATGGAAACAATATCATGGAAACAATATCATAGGAACAATATCATAGGAACAATATGATGGAAACAATATCATGGAAACAATATCATAGGAACAATATCATGGGAACAATATCATGGGAACAATATGATGGGAACAATATCATGGGAACAATATCATGGGAACAATATCATGGGAACAATATCATGAGAACCATATTGTAAGTAACATATCATGGGAACAATATCATGGGAACAATATCATAGGAACAATATCATGGAAACATTATCATAGGAACAATATGATGGGAACAATATCATGGGAACAATATAATGGGAACAATATCATGGGAACAATATCATGGGAGCAATATCATGGGAACAATATCATGAGAACCATATCGTAAGTAACATATCATGGGAACAATATCATGGGAACAATATCATAGGAACAATATGATGGGAACAATATCATGGAAACAATAGCATAGGATCAATATCATGAGAACCATATCGTAAGTAACATATCATGGAAACAGTATCATACGAATAATATCATGGGAACAGTATCATAGGAATAATATCACGGAAACAGTATCAAAGGAATAATATAATGGGAACAAAATCACGGAAACAGTATCATGGAAACAATATCATGGGAACAATATGAACAATATGATGGGAACAATATCATGGGAACAATATCATAGGAAGAATATCATGAGAACCACATCGTAAGTAAAATATCATGGAAACAATATCATGGGAACAATATCATAAGACAAATACCATAAAGACAATATCGTGGGAACAATATCATAAGAACAATATCACGGGAAGGGTTAGAAGGAAGCAAGTCAAATGGTTTGGCCATGCAAGAAGGTTACCAGTGAACAGCATACCACAACAAGCAATGATGTACAGACCAGATGGAAACAGAGGAAGAGGCCGACCACGTAAACGTTGGACGGAGGGAATAGCAGAGTCCATGGGAATATCGATACATGAAGCCCTTAATCGGGTACTCTCAAGATGTTTATATTTCACCTCGACACCGCAAGGTACAAGAGGAACATGATGAGATGAGATGAGATGAATATCACGGGAACAATAGCATTGAAGGAATTGCGTGGGAACAATAACAATGACAACAACAACAACCAACAACAACATCAACAGCGACATTCTAGAGTTGTAGTCTTCCATAAACTTGAGAACCACTGTCCGACTTGTTAATGAAATTAATTTTTTTTTTGTTTTCGAACAAAGGGAAGCCACCCTTCTCTTTCATCGAATTACAGCGAGGTAATTTTGGCTAAACAAGCTGCTCAAGGCTGGTGATAAACATATTATCTGTAGATAGTTAATGTGATGTGACTTGTCTGTCTACGTGGATGTGCCTGTATGTTTATTATTTGCTTCTTGTGACAGGAAATCAGAGAAATATACCAATACAACATTGAGTGGAGTATAGTATAGTGTTTTGATGAAGGTGTTAGCAGCAGACGATAAATGGGAGACAACTGAAAACAGAGGGGAAATAATTTCCCGTAATGGCTTATGAATTGTTTCAGGTGTTCTGTAAGTGGTGGTTTGTTGTATACATCCCGTCTTTACCCCACATAAGTCTTGTAAGGCCAACGGTTTCGGGCGAAGGAGCGCAATCTGGAGGGTACAAGCTGGTGCGAGGAAATGCAACCTAAAGACTAAGTGTCACGACAAGGTAGACCAGGCCCTAAGCCTTGCTGAGGAACTGGTCTAGGATTGAAGCTCCGACAGGTGGACAGTTAGAGCATTGCTCTACTGATCCAGCAGCTTCTGAAGCTTATCTTGTTCCAGGTGTATTGGTGTTACCTTTCCGCTGGAGTAAACTAGGCAGGCCGATAGGGATAATGCTGCACGAGCAAAACATGGTCTCTACAGTTCAGCCCAGGCTTTGTGCCATGGAGAGGCATATGGTGCCTTTTTCCGAAGCACAATGTCCCTATCGTCTGCAAAGACGTCAAGGTGCCAGTGATGAATCCCATCTCATTTTTTATGAATTAGTGAAACATCATGAGGCAATCGGAGAAACAGTCGGAATGTGGTTTCTGATGAAAATTCAAAGAATACCATGGACCGACTCATGAGCAAGATTTACAAGCAACAACGAAAAGCATTAACGGATTAGAGATATAGAGTCATGATTTGTTTGAGCACGTTATAAGAGGAAATAAGCTGGAAAACTTAGTAACAACTGGTAAGACTGAGACTGCAGCTGTGTTTCGCCAAGGCGCCGACGAACCAAGATAGCCCGAACTTGTAGATATAACACGTGACCAGAATGATATTGACGAATGCCGTAATCCTAGTGTGACTTATAACATATGCAAGAGCTTTATATTTTAATTAACATAAATGTCCGGCTCCGTGGCTAAGGATTTGAAGTCGCAGTTCATAATTCCGCATACCCGCGTTCGAAATACAGCAGTGCTGGTTTTTAATAAAATGGTATGGGTGCCGGTCGTTCAGAAAGTAATGGCAAATTACTGAACGTGAACTTGCCCAGGAATCACGAGAAGCCAAAAAATTCTGAGATTGACGCTACGTTCTGTAAAGGACATGCAAAAACTTTTTTTTTTAAAAACATAAATATTTTGAAACAAAGCAAGTAGTTAGTGGTTTGATATTTTTATGCATCAGAATCTTCACTTATTTCGTTGTCTGTTTTGTTTTTGTTGTAGAGCAATGCAATACCCTTCTTTGTTCCAAATTCGACTTCATTTACCATCTTGTATCTTACAACACGATCTCAGAAATTCGTTCATTTGTATATTCAAATAACCCTCTTCGTTATTACTGAACGGGTACCAGAACAACGACTGTCTTGTAAGGCTGCAATCTGCTGTTCTCATTGTATATTCTCCTCAACTCAAGCTAATATTGTGTGGCTAGACCTTATACTCTAAGTATTCTATTCTCAAAGACAAACAAACTTGATCATCAACATGATGGAGGTGTCAACCTTGAAGGTTCCAACACTCAATCCTAGACTGTTCTATTGATACAGATGATAATCTTTGTTTCATTCACACGCCAGCGAGAACTCCCACCATTCACATCTACTCTGGGCACGTTTGTTCCGTCCTGTAAGGAAACAGATCCGCAGGGATGATCGGGAGTCTCAAGTTTCAGGCGCTGAGTTTATCTAACATTTCTTGTCGACTCCCTGGCGAGGTAAGATGGCAGGTGTTGCTGTAGCCGATCACATCAGGCTACTGTTGTTGTCCTGTAGCTCCCGCTGTCCGCGGTTTCGTTGCTCCGAGAAGAAACCTGTTTTCTTTGTGGATGGAAGGTTTGCACTGAGGTAGAAAGGCGCCTGTATTTGGGCGCGTCTTGGTTGCTGTATTCCCATTTACTATGTCCGTCTTATTTTGGCTAGGCCTGTGTTTTGGGTGGTATCATAATGTTTGGAAAGCCTTTTGTATAACGCTGCTCTCCTCATTGCCTGTGTGTCTCGAGTCTCGACCTTTCACCAGTTTCCGATAAGTAGGGGACCCTTTGCACACATTCATTCCCATTCAACATAAAGTTTCGATTCGATAAGATTGGTAGAAAAATAATGCTCCACCTCGTCCAACGCGCTGTAGTAGCGTTGGTTATAATTGTGGTGGTTCAGTGTGTGGGTTTAGTTTCTCTCGTCTTCTGTGTCAGTGGATGCTGACTTTTCGATTTCGTAGAGTTTATGTCTGTGACGTCAGCTGGAGATTTGACCGGCGGGTTCTCCTTTCTGTCCGTTTCCTCTTGCTCTTTCCGTCTGTCAGTGTTGGCTCCTGGCTCGTCCGTTTTGGATGGTTATAGTCCTTAGAAGAACTCATCCTTTGGTATGGTTGCTTTTGCGAACATACGGTTCAGACCCATCTATTTATAGACCAATTGGCCTCAGTGGGTGATAATTTCAATATCACACCGACCGCCTTTATTTCCCAAGACCTTTCTTGGTTCCCATTTCCGGCTGGATAGCTATGTGATCCCACAACAAATTTAAAATCCGAATCCCTCTTGATGTGGATCGATCCCTTGATCATCCAGCCTACAGGTGAAAGTCTAGTCACTACGCTACCAACACTTCCATGCTTCGTGTATTTCTTTTCCGATTCAATTACACCTACAGAGTTCAATCTCAAAAAGAAGTTATGTTAGAGTCAGTCACCTGCTCGGATTAATAATTCTGTTAATAGGATATTAATTTGAAGAAGATTGTTGTCCAAAGAGGGTGATGTTCATGTATTTCATGCTCAGGGCGTCTTTAACCTTCTCTGCCCACCGCCAAGCTGGTCGACCCTACCACTACTTCCAAAGACCATGCCTTCCATCACTGTACTTTCCTTGCCACATCATCATCATCATCATCATCATCATCATCATCATCATCATCATCATCATCATCATCATCATCATCATCATCATCATCATCATCATCATCATCATCATCATCATCATCATCATCATCATCATCATCATCATCATCATCGTCACTGTCATCATCATCATCATCATCATCATCATCATCATCATCATCATCATCATCATCATCATCATCATCATAATCCAGTGCTTTGCCGGCTGGCATGGGCGATCATGCCTCTCTACAAACTGCGATCTCCGACGGCATGGAACAATTCCTGTGGTGACTCCCTTCCGTGCCATGACATGAGACTCAATAATTTTCTTACACTGTCTTCCTCTATCTCTCTTTCCCCAAATCTGTCCGGTTGTCACAACATGTTCCAGTTTGTGTCTTCTCCTAATGTGGCCCAAAGATGATGACATTCGTGATAAGTTGTCGTTGTGACTTAGCCTCCCTCATAATGTCCAGATTGCTCTTTTTAGCTGTCCAATGAATTTACAGCCTTCTTCTACAAAACCACATTTTCAAGGCGTAGGAATATCTTCCACCTGTTTACTAATTATACAGGATTCGCAACCGTATGTTAAAATTGGTCTTAGATAACATGCAAGAACTCTTTTTTTCCAAATTCCATGGATAAGGACCTCTAGTATACACTATTCTTCCGTTGCCATAGCGACGTTTAATACGACTAAAGTATTTCAGTTTCCGAGACCTGGCGTTGTCATAATCGAGTTGTCTTCCACGTCCAGGACTGGTGAATGTAAATATTTCTCGTCTTCTCGAAACATCGTATTCTATCTGAAATGGTAGTTGCATATTCTTTTCAGGACGTCGCAGTCAACCTAGCAATTTTTTTGGCAGTGTGTATTTTCTTGGAGAGTTCACATTCAGAATGTTGCCATAGCTTTCACAACGACCAGAAATCATACCTTTGTGTGAAAACCAACACAACGCGGCCTGTGTCTTTGGACGGCAGTAGGCGAGATTATGAATTGTGCCCGTCATCTTTTCGCCTAGCTAACTATAATTGCCATGTCAAAAATTAATTTTAATGAGGCAAAGACCAAGATCTGTGGGGAGCCATGAACGCCTACGCCAGCTGGCATGGCACTTGATGATGATGATGATGATGATGATGATGATGATGATGATGATGATGATGAGGAATTTATTATTGATCATTGCACATTTTTGTCTGTGAATTAGCTTTCCCAATTACTAATGTCCCTCGCCATTAGGCGAATTCACTCCGACGTCATAAGCACTTGTAATTTACCTCCCCAAGTCAAAGACGAGAAGTCAACATTTTAGTCCAACAGTCAGGTGTAGAGGTTGAACCGCTGCCTCGGCATCAGCGCACCGGATGTTTGAGAATGAGCTCTCTTATCCATTCTGCCAAGCTGACATTCTGTTGTCTAGTGATGGCGAAATGGTGCATAACTCACCTGCTTGTGCTGCATCAGGAAAGATGATTGTTCTACAAGGTCACTTCCATATGTTTAATTGTGATGTGCCTGATGTTCTAATGCTGTTTTTACCTTTACATTTGATGTGCTGGGCCTGATGTTCTAATGCTGTTCTTATCTTTACATTAGGTGTGCTGTGCCTGAGGTTCTAATGCTGTTCTTATCTTTACATTAGGTGTGCTGTGCCTGAGGTTCTAATGCTGTTCTTACCTTTACATTAGATGTGCTGTGCCTGAGGTTCTAATGCTGTTCTTATCTTTACATTAGGTGTGCTGTGCCTGAGGTTCTAATGCTGTTCTTACCTTTACATTAGGTGTGCTGTGCCTGAGGTCCTAATGCTGTTCTTACCTTTACATTAGGTGTGGGTTGCCACGGGATCTAATGCTGTTCTTACCTTTACATTAAGTGTGGGGTGCCTGGGGTTCTAATGCTGTTGTTACTTTTACATTAGGTGCGCTGTGCCTGGGGTTCTAATGCTGTTCTTACTTTTACATAAGGTGTGCTGTGCCTGAGGATCTAATGGTGTTCTTACATTTAAATTAGGTGTGCTGTGCCAGGGGTTCTAATGCTGTTCTTACCTTTACATTAGGTGTGCTGTGCCTGAGGATCCATTGGTTTTCTTACCTTTACATTAGGTGTGTTGTGCCAGAGGTTCTAATGCTGTTCTTACCTTTACATTAGGCGTGGGGAGCCGGGGGTTCTAATGCTGTTCTTACCTTTACATTAGGTGTGCTGTGCATGGGGTTCTAATAATGTTCTTACCTATACATTAGCTATGCTGTGCATGGGGTTCTAATAATGTTCTTACCTATACATTAGCTATGCTGTGCTTAAGGTTCTAATGCTGTTCTTACCTTTACATCAGGTGTGCTGTGCATGGGGTTCTAATAATGTTCTTACCTTTACATTAGCTGTGCTGTGCCTAAGGTTCTAATATTGTTCTTACCTTTACATTAGCGAGCTCCAGTAACCAAATGGTTGCTTTACCTGCCTCGTGCTCCGAATATCGTGTATTCGATTCCCGGCTACGTCGTTCGGTGTATGAGTGCAATTTTCTCGGAGACTCCTGGGGGTCGTCGCTGGAGCTACGGAGTTCGTGCTTTGTGCGAAGCTTTCGGCAGGCCACCCTGAGGAAAGAGACCGGACCATATGGGATCAAACACGGTGCAATGAAGTTGATAGCCTTGCCTTTAAAACCCATTTGTTTAAACCTGTATATTGCTTTAGCCTGTCTGATTCTAACCTTTGTGAACAGTTCTCATTACCGTTAATTACAGACGCAACGTATTCTAAATTCCTGACAAATTCATGTCATTCATTATTGATTGTACACTTTTGCTGACACGTGGCTTTGTCCTGGGACATTATTAGTTCGTTATGCTCAGAAAAAACAACAACATGTTGAGCTTTAATATGTCGTTTGTACTTAACTCATTTGAATCAATTATGGGAGAGCAAGGGAGCGCCAGAGAAGATACTTAATTGACGCCATCAAAGACATTGCGGGGAGCTGGAAAATCAACGCTACCTCCCCACTACTCTTAAAGGCAAAAGTGGAAGATTATGATGTTGATAATGAACGCATTGTTTTGATATGTGTTATTTTCGTATTTCAGTTTATTACAAAACGACAGAGCAACGGTTTTCGTCATTTGATTATGGTCAGACATGAACTGAAGAAAAGGCGATATGCTGGATGGGACATACATTGAAAAATCCCGAAAATAGAATAACCAGAATAACCTTAGTCTGGAATGCACAGAGCAAAAGAACGAACGAATGAACGAACGAACGAACGAACCAGAGAACTTTATTTTTAACGGGTCACAAATTTGGCACGCAGGACCGTCTTAAATTATTCCCTTCCAAACACTCATGTTTCGTGCATCAGTTATCTATTATGTATGTTACGTTCAAATGAAAAAAAAACAAAACAAACATTGTAAAATTAAAGTTGTGAATATAAACAATGCATAATACCATGTCATCGAACAGACAGACAGACAGACAGACAGACAGACAGACAGACAGACAGACAGACAGACAGACAGGCAGACAGACAGACAGGCAGGCAGACAGACAGATAGACAGACAGACAGACAGACAGACACGCATACATGCATAAACACATACATATGGATGTTCGTCCATCACGAATGATGAGGACCATTCATTCATTGCATCTTTTGATTTGATGAAGAACGTATGACTTGCGCTTTAGTTTGGATTATAGTGAGGAAGTGGTTGCGCAACTCCATCGACCTCACTCTCTCGTCTGCGTCCATCTGGGTCCAGTGGCGATCATGGCAAGACGACTGAAGACGGACACAGATGCAATGGACGTTAGGCTGCCACAGGCCAGTTACACATGCATACATACCTACATACACACATTCATACGTACATGCATAATTCACACAAACTCTCAAAGTTATACATCCGCTCAATAACACACATATCACAGAAACACACTCCCTTGCATACTCATACGCCCACACATAATCACAAACACACTAACAAATATTCACTCATACATATATACATACTCTCTCTCTCTCTCTTCATCTCTCTCTCTCTCTCTCTCTCTCTCTCTCTCTCTCTCTCTCTCTCTCTCTCTCTCTCCATATCTCTCTGACCCCCTCCCCTTCCCCCTCTCATATACCCTCGTTCATACATAAAGCAAAATACAGACATATATAGAGAAAAAAATAGGAAGATCTAAAAAACTAATGGAGAAGTGAACAATAGAAATGAACAATATAGGGTGGGGGGGGGGCGGGGCGGGGAGGACATGGACAACGCTACAAGGGATAGCTAAAGATGGGGGGGGGGTGGGGGTGGGCGTGGAGTGAGTTGGTTGGGGGATTATTTCCCACTGAGCGATAGAGGACAAAATAGGGAGAAGAAGAAGACTCAAATACTATTAGTGAAAGCTCTAACTACCTGTACACAGAATACAGTTTAAGTATCCAGTGCCTGACAATTAGAGACATAACCGTCCTTTAACTGATTCAGTGCCAATCAAAAGTAAGTTTGTACCAGATACGGTACACCATCAAATGAACAAGTATTATAATGTGAATTTCCGTTCCCTAAGCATTAAAATTGCGGAAGATACCGCGAAACTAAACAAGCAAAACGATGACTCTCCTATGGCGATTTCTCGTCCAATTGTCCTAATGGCAGGTCATATTTGGCGATATATTAACCTTCAGCTCTGAATCAATTAATTTATTCATCTTCTGACCTTCTCATTATAAATATTACAATTGCTATTACTAGTACCAGCATTTTATTATTCTACGTAATTTACTGCCGCGCATTCTCTTCTGTATTCTGTTAGCATTACTCGTCAGGGTGATTATTTGTTTTGTTCCTGTTCCGGAGGAATTACCCATTCACATTTTATGTTCCCTTTATCCTTTCTCCTGTTTATGACTTCCATTTATCTTTATAGCTGTAATAAACAATCACAGAACATAAATGCTTAACCCCCAGTACGATTACAACCTTGACTTTTGCCAACTTTCACCTCGAACTTACAACAGCTGTAGAAATGTAAGCAACGTCTGGCATTACTAGAAACTGATGGGCATCGCTATGAGCCACACGGAAAGAGGCAGAGAATAATCAGATCTGAACTCACTACTCATGCTTAAAGATAGGGCATCCTACATATGTCTCCCATCAAGGGAATCATTCGCAGCATTTGTCTACCTGAGGACTGGTATGGGCAGGAATGCTTAGTGTATTGGGATCACATTGCTAGCTGGTGTAAGATTCTGTTATGACTCGTGTTTGTACCTGAGAACAAATGATGTTAGTCTGTCAATTGTTCTTCTGCTGTTAGTCTGTTATTCATCTTCTGTTGGTTTGTCATTCTTCCCCTGTTAGTGTGTTAGACTTCTTCTTCTGTTAGTCTGCCACTCTTCTTCTTTTGTTAGTCTGTCATTCTTCTTCTTCTGTTAGTCTGCCATTCTTCTTCTTCTGTTAGTCTGTAATTCTTCATCTTCTGTTAGTCTGTCATTCTTCTTCTGTTAGTCTGCACTCTTCTTCTTCTGTTAGTCTGTCATTCTTCTTCTTCTGTTAGTCTGTAATTCTTCATCTTCTGTTAGTCTGTCATTCTTCTTCTGTTAGTCTGCACTCTTCTTCTTCTGTTAGTCTGCCATTCTTCTTCTTCTTTTAGTCTGTAATTCTTCATCTTCTGTTAGTCTGTCATTCTTCTTCTGTTAGTCTGCACTCTTCTTCTTCTGTTAGTCTGCCATTCTTCTTCTTCTGTTAGTCTGTAATTCTTCATCTTCTGTTAGTCTGTCATTCTTCTTCTGTTAGTCTGCACTCTTCTTCTTCTGTTAGTCTGTCATTCTTCTTGTTCTGTTAGTATGTCATTCATCTTCTGTTAGCCTGTCATTCTTCTTCTGTTAGTATGTAATTCTTCATCTTCTGTTAGACGGTCATTCGTCTTCTTCTGTTAGTCTGTCGTTCTTCTTCTTCTGTTAGTCTGTCATTCTTCTTCTTCTATTTGTCTGTCATTCTTCTTCTGCTAGTCTGTCATTATTATTTTCCTGCTTGTCTGACATCCAGCTCACGCCTGTGGCTTCTAGTAGCTGCCAGCATGCGACAGCGGTCCCCCCCCCCCGGGCAACAGCTAAGACAGGCTGGCAAAATCAGGCGTGGGTAGCCGATTTGGTGTCAAACCAATCGATGAACTGGGGTATGCCCACCCAGCATGTGAGGACAGGTGTCGGCAGATTGCGCGGAAGACATCATTGCTGATTAAACGGGCAAGACGGCGTTTACTTGCAAAGCGTTGTAGAACGTAATGAGCATGGCAAGGCACGTAGAGTGCCATGGTCACCCACTGAACCTGTATTTGTCTCCGTCGTCTTGACTTGTCTTGCCACTGGACTCAGATGGACTCAGGCGAGAGAGTGAGGTCGACGAATTGCGCAACTCTTCCTCACATTAATCTAATCTATCACGTCCTTGCCAAGACATCAACAACCATTCTTCATCCAACGTCATATATCACCTTCAAGCCCTGTGGCGATGGGCGAGCGGCGAAGCGGCAGGCTTGAGTACGCTGGCAGCCGTAGTCACAGACCTGCACACAGTCTGCTCAGGCCATATGGTCGTCTTCTACTGACAGGAGCAGCAGTGAGATTCGGCAGCCCCCTGAGTGACTGAGCAGCCCTCTTTAGAAAAGCACTGCTCAACTCCATAGCATGAGGAAGAAGCTAGAGAAGGTGCCCTAAACATTGTCTGCTAAATCATTACCTAATCAGCTAGCCGTGGTTGGTGGGTACCCTATACTGCGGTCGACATACAAATGAAGCGAAAACAGGTAAAGTTAAGAAAGCAAACCATATTCCCTTGACAATCGGAACTTGAAATGTACGTATCCTACTTGATAGAGATGGCGCGTCGGGCCAAGAGAGCCGAACATTGTGAACCATCGTCCAAACAAACTTGTTGCTAACAGGGCAGTAAGCCTGATGAATGATAACAAGATGGCCCACTTCAGATACATTCTCCGGCAAAGGAAAGGACAAATTTCCCTTGATAGTTTCTTGGTGCTGAAAGATTTCCAGTCGGCTGCCAAGAAACAGCGACAAGATACTCATGAAACTAAAGATTCAGAATAACAAAGAAAGTGAAACATTTTCCCATTATCGTTTTCTTGGTAATAAAGACAGACTAAATCTTTTTAAACAATTTTTACATTTAATTCATTTGGTTGTTTTCTTTTTCTTTATTTAATACGCGAAGTGCACGTATTCTTTGCGTCTTGTCAGGTAAACGACCGGATGTTAATAAGAAAGAACGATACTTTCATCTTGAAACGGATTGTCTTTATTTAAATGATTTCAATGTTTCGGGTTACGAACTTTTCAGGTTACGAACCGAGTTCTGGAACGAATTAAGTTCGTAACTCGAGGTACCACTGTACCTCAGAAGTCGGTGTGGGTTCGGGTGATGGCCTGGGACACTGGAAATAGGGAAAGCTAAACCACACGCTAAAATCAAACAAGTGCACTAGAAGTAACAGTATGTGAATGAACTACGATGCACTTTGGACAAAAAAAAAGTTGCATATCCTTTACAGGACGTTTGCAGTCAATACCAGCATTTTTAGCTGTTGTTGATGTCTTGGCAAGTTTTACGTTCAGTAGTTTACGAGGATCTGACGTCATTTGACGTCTGGGCTCTTCTTGTATTTGCAAATGTAAAGGAAACACACAACGCACCTTGTAAATACACACTGTCTTGTACGAAATAAAACTACCTTAAACAGGAGACATAATGTAAATACTAGTAAGGGACATAAAAACATAACAGTATTTAAAGGGACATAACAAAAGTAGCATGAATGTATTATGTGATTTAAATAATTCTAGTATTTATCTTAATCATTTATAAACTATCATATAAATAAACGAACAGACAATATAAATAACACTATAAAAATATTAAATTATCTTTAAAGTTTTTGTAAAATTGAAAGCTTTGTTTTAGATTTGTGAGAATTTTATAATCTAATTTTCTATGTCACCTCGATACTTCATGAAATATTTTTTCTTAAATGGTGATGGGCCGTGGTCTTGGCTTAAAACCAACAATTTTTGTCCGGCCTGTGAAAGGCCAAAACACCCTTAATATTCAATGCAGCTAAGAGTCGGCTTCCCCGACCGGTGTTGCCATCTCCATTTTGATGAAAAAGCACCAAAACCGACACACAAACAGGCCATCACAGGCCATCAGGGTCCATCACAGGCTCAGATTGATAGTCCTGTGACTGAGTCACCCGCAAAAGCAGCTGCCCACGGTTTTACCCTCACAAGAGCAGCACACCTATAAGACGGAAATATACAGTGACATGGTCGCAAGCCTGAGGCAGGAAGGATATACCGTCAGGCTATTCGCCGTGGAGAGGGGCGCAGAGGTGTTTCCAAGGCACCACGGCTGGGTTCTATACTTGCCAAGACCTATTGACGCATCCTCGTCGATCGTCCTGGGCAACAGGTCCCTTCGGGGTCCTGACTGAAGTCAGTAGGATCGTTGATTCCTCCGAAGTCGGAGAGTGTCTGCCTGTACGGCGAGGAACCACCAGTCTGCACACCAATAAGTCAGACATGGGACAACGGATACTCACGCAAACCTCAGGTCCTGTATGACATCACACTGATGTTGGACAACAGGATGTCTTCATCCGACATACAGGACTTCACGCTGGAGATCACAGCCAGAGAACACAAGCAAGCAAGCAAGCCGTGGAGAAAGGCGCAAGAGGCCTTGTTACCAACTCCGCATACAATGTGGTGAAACAGCGCGTGTCAGACAGTGTGTCTGGCGGATGTAGTCTGAGTAACCTTCTGTAGAGGACATGTAACATGATGATGATGATGATGTATGGTTTGTGTCACAAGATGTTCGTTTGTGATGTTTAGAAGTTCTATCTATCTATCTATCTATCTATCTATCTATCTATCTATCTATCTATCTATCTATCTATCTATCTATCTATCTATCTATCTATCTATCTATCTATCTATCTATCTATCTATCTATCTATCTATCTATCTATCTATCTGCCTGTCTGCCTGTCTGTCTGTCTGTCTGTCTGTCTGTCTGTCTGTCTGTCAGTCTGTCCAGTTAGATAGCTAACTGTCTGCCTGACTTTTGTCTATCTGTCTTTGTGTCTACTTATCTACGTTACTACCTACCTACTTACCTATTTGCACGCCTGTCTCTTCGTTTGTCTGTCTATATGTGTCTGTCTATATATGTGTCTGTCTATATATTAATCTGTCTATGTTGCTCACTTGTCTCTGTGTCTACACCATCCATCGACATCATAATTTGAAGTGCGTTCGTATTTGGTGTGTGTGTGTTTGTGTGTTGTCAGCAACTTGCTTGCGACAGGTCTTTCAGGACTCCCCTACTTTTGCACCACACGAAGTAACAACTTGTGTCATTTGCAAAAGGAATACAATTTATTTAGAGCTAGTGATAAACAAGCTCTGCGAGCGGAATACTTCATTGACAATAAACAGCATGGTACGTTACATAGATGCAATGAAGAACTGATAATGATACTATTAAACACTAAACGAAATCTAAAGCCTAACAATCACTATTGTCTAGAAACTTATAGCATTCGTAAGGAACACGTCTATTCTCTACTCGTCTCAGTCCTGGTCTGTCCTCACGCAACTCATTGCGTGTTCAAACACGGACGTTGGATTCTCCGTGCGCTGGTGAGTCTTGCGTGCATAGTGGTCCAGCACGCTGGCCAGCTCACTCGAGTAACCTGGTACTCCACGGTTACTCGTAGAAGCGAGTTTCCCAATGTCTTGGGGAAACCCTCGCTCAGCTGTACTTAATGCTCCCTTGGTTGACACAAGTGTGTCCCGTTGTGAAGCTATTTATAGCGCTGGTGTCTCTCATGTCTGGTGTCTTCTACTAGACTCTGTCTTAGCTCTATTACTTATAATCTTAACTCTCTAAACACTTATTGGGATTTTGACAGGCTCCTCCCCCCTCTGTGAAGTGTTACAACCCTTCAACTCATGCTTGTAACACGTTGTATGGTCACAAAAGAAAATTGGCTGTCCAATTTTGTCAAAAATCCAATAAGTTGTAAATCTCTCTTATGGGGATAGAGCAAACTCTCTTCTTCCCTTACTCACAATGTTCTATTTCTTCACTCGGCTAATTGAGTAGCCCATAGTATCAGTATAGTTGGCTATAAATCTTCTTGGGAATTGTTTTGATCCGGAACCGTTGTCATATGACTTATGTCCTGACTTCCGTCTTTTGACCCTCTGTCTTCTGTCCGTTGACTTATGTCTTTTGACCTGTCCTCATATTGCCCAAAATGACAACCCAATACAAGTTGACTCTGTTATGAGTTCAACACATGAGCATTAATGTTCATGTTCCCAATAATATCAACTCCAACTCGTATACATAAAGTTCTACTCTTCACCTTCTCGCTTCCGCTTGTGAAGACATTTTTCAATGTTACATTAAGGTATTTAAGAAGTTATTGTGTCCCCTGATTTGGGTTACTGTACTTTGAAATAAATGGTGTGTGCAACTTTTATGTGATTGTTTTCCTGTTTGTTTGCGTGTTTTCTAATAAACTACAGTGTATTTAATTTACTAACGTGTGTATGCGTTGCTATTCTACATGTGTGTATTCCTTCGAGCGCCGTAAATCGGTTTATTGTGGTAACAAATGTTCGTTATTTTTATTTATGACTATAACTCCGTTTGAAGATGCTCAAAGTATTTTCCCTATCTAATCTACTAAACTATAGCAGTAACACACATAAAACTTGACAACACATTGGTTACACAGATTGACACAGACAAGTCACAACAAGGCATTTTAAGCGGTGAACAAAAAATTTGCCGCTACCTCTCTCTCTCTCTCTCTCTCTCTCTCTCTCTCTCTCTCTCTCTCTCTCTCTCTCTCTCTCTTTCAATGTTTAGTAATGTATACATTCTCTCCTCTCATTTACACATCGTTCATCCAATTTCATACCATTCTTGCTAAAACATTCAATCGTCATTAAAATATGGTTCATAGTATCACGTAAATGAACCTTTACATTAAATGATTGGCTGACTTATTGAAGTCTTCACGCCAAATAACTGCGCTTTGTTTGCACGTGTCATGACTATACAAAATATACATGTTTGTGAGGATGGTTTGTTACCGATCCTGTAATACTAACTAAGGTAATTTGGTGTGCTGTTCTAAATTATCCTAAGGGAAATAATCTAACTAAATTAATTACATTTAAGCAAATTGGGTTAATTACCTTAAAGTGTTATTGGTAAATGAAATGATGTTAATTCCTAAATGGTTGGGTTAGTTTAGAAATGATATTTTAACTAAATAAATTTATAAATGATTATGATTATGTGGTAATAAAGTAAAGTAATATCTAACAATCGCATTTCTATTCTTGGGATCCTGCCTTAACTGGGTTATAACTAAATGATGGTGACTTCTAACTATCAAATAAGATAAATAAAGTTATATATGCATTAGAACATTTTGCAATTCAATTAATCATAGAAAAATGAGGTTATGCATACTGTTTATAAAACAATAATATATATATATATATATATATATATATATATATATATATATATATATATATATATATATATATATATATATATATATATATATATATTTCACAGTTACGTTTCTATAACTAATTACATTAACTAATGTCGTCCTTTCAGGTGTGAAGATGGAGCAATGTTCTTTGTAGACTATTTTCATATCATAGTTCATTTCACCAAAGTCTTATATGCTCTCCTTCCGGATAGTGTATACATATATATTTCCCTACCAATCTATGTAGGTTCACAGCTAACACTTCAATGTTAATATGGCTTATATATGTGTTAGCGCTGCAGACATATTACTTATGCGTCTGTTCGTTTCACTGATAATGGCGCTGTTACTCTTACACAGTTTTACCAGCTTGGCGATGATAACGCACTTACAGTGTAAATTATTCACCACATACGGCACTGATCTAATTAGCAATTACAGTGTCACTGTTTCTGGTGATCTCTGGTCGATCTCTTCCTGTATATCAGGTATTTCTATGGTTGACGGTCGACTCAAAGTGTCTGCCAACGAGTTCAATCTCCCCTTTAAATGCTGGATGGTAAATGCATAGTTCTGCAGTATCAAAGCCCACCTGTAGACTCTGTTGTTGTGGGGAATGCCAGACTGCATAACAGACAACGGAGAATTGTCGGTTTCGATCACAAACTGTGCTCCTGCCAAAAACCTATGAAGTTTTCTAACACAATAGATTAAGCTGAGGCCCTCCAATTCTGTTGCTGAGTATCTCGATTCAGCTGGGCTGATCTTACGACTTACGTACATTACTGGGTGGAACTTCCCTTCGTAGAACTGTCCTAGTACCCCAGATATGGAGATATCACTTGCGTATGTACGTAAGAAATAGGTAAGATTGTTGTTAGGCAAACGCAGGATAGGTGGAACACTGAATAAATATTTCAATTTTGATAGAGCACTAATTAATCCTGCATCTTGCACATTTAGTTTAGCCGAAGCTTTCAAAATATTCGAAAAAAAAAAACACTGGTGATTTCCGCCAGATTGGGAATAAATTTACTATAATAATTCGCAAGACCAAGTAGACTTCGGACCTGTTTCTTGGTCGTTGGCATAGTCAAATTTAGAATCTTGGTCACGATTCTTTCATCTGTTCTGAGTTGGTCCCTGCAGATGGTATGGCCTAGGAAGTCAATCTCTTCCATGCCCAACTCTACTTTAGTAGGCTTGACTGTAAGCCCAAATACTCGCAACCTGTCGAAGACGTGTCGTAGTTTCTGTAGGTGTGACGTCCAGTCTACAGTATGAACAGGTAATTCTATTTTGTCGTCATCTATCTCGTTCAGTACTGTTGTTGTACTAGCTGCGTGTGCTGTTACCTGGCTAAGTGTGTTTGCGATGTCGTCATGTGTCGCCCTACCTGGTGTAGTTGTGTTGTGTATGTCTGTCGTCCGATTAATTGGTGTGGGTGCATCTTGTTCGTCTGTCTGTAGTTCTTGTCGTGAAAAGTATGGTTTCAGCATGTTGATATGAAATATCTTTAATTTTCCCTTTATCGATATTTCATAATCGACATCTGATATTTTACGTTCAACGTTGAATGGCCCCTTGCCACGATGTTAGTAACAAATTACGTTTATCCGGTAGTAAAAGCAGAACCTTCTGATTTGGTTCAAGGTGTATAGTTTTAGCACCTTTATTTGCGTAGTCGCGGTTTCCTTTGCTCGACACCTGCTTTAGGGGTCCAACAATATCGACCGAACCACACTCATATGGTCTAGATGCTAATAATGACCGTTGAACTTCGGCCGTCACATGCTTTCCCTTTCTTACAAGATGTTGACAAACAGTACATGAACGATAGAAAAATTTTATATCAGTACAGAATTTAGGCCAGTAGAAGTGTGACAAAATTCTGGCTCTGGTTTTGTCATAGGCCAAATGTCCAGCAAACGGTGACTCATGTGCGATCTTTAGCACAGTTTGTCGGTATGTTACAGGTAACACCGTTTGCTGAATTTCATGGTTATTATTTGTGTAATAACGCATGAGAATTCCGTTATGTTTTCTAAAATACCAAGATGCATTTTTAGTCACTTTCGCTCGCTCACCTAACAATTTAAAATAAGGTGCGATAGTTTGATCGGTGCTTTGTGCCTCGATAAATTTTTGTCGAGTACTGTTGGTATCGGCACCGCTGGGTGTTAACAGCTGTAACATCTCATTTTGCAAGTCAGTATAGTGAGTTTGCGTATCTGATCTTGTTACAGCATTAGCCATGTTTGTATGTTTCCAGGCTATTATACCGTCGTCAGTACACTGCTTCAATGAAGCTAGACAGCCTAAAATCAGATCCGTACAAGGATCTTGCAGGATTGCGCAAGTAAATGTGCCGGTAAGGAACGGGGTATTAATATGCGCTTTTGCCAGTGGATATTTCTCAATGGTTCCAGAGAAAGTACGGCATTTGACAAATTCGCCCGTGTAATCTTCTGGTCTGACCAGTTCTTTTCTTAAACCAAGTAAAGTGCTGCCGCTATCGAGTAAACAATGGCATGGTTGATCATTGACCAATGCATCGTAGAACTTCAGTTTACCTCTAGAGGCACTTGCTGCATTAGCATCTTCATTGGAGAATGGTATCACGTGCCCACATTTCAATTTACCATCCGCATGAAACTGGTGACATGTGCCACATTTCTTAAAGTCTAATATGTCAGTAACTGCTGCCACAGTTTCACATTCACTCGTTGGTAAAACATTTACAAGTTCCGAATCAATTTCACTATCATCGTCTGATGAAGTATCGATTAGTGCAGCGTTATTTGCTTTCATTCGTTGCCTACCAAGACATTTATTACTATAGTGGCCATAGCTGGAACAAAAGTAACATTTAACAGCACGTTTAAATGAAGTTCTTCTACTTTCTTGCTTATTTATCACTTTTTCTAGGTGTGAAGGATATGCCGGGTTCTTATCGCACATAGAGTAGCTAGGATGAAATAAACTACAATACCCACATTGGGGTGGCTTCTGGTATGGTTTGTCTTTCTTACGATATTCTTTCTGATTGTAAGATCTACTCGGTACATTCTTTACAAAGGCAGTGATCTCTGTATCATGTGTAGTGGACTTAAATATGTCACGATTGGACGAAAAATATGCCGACCCCCGCTTTTCTAATTGCTCAATGGATTCGATATCTGATTGTTGGAGAAACTTCGCAAAAGGGGTAGGGACGGTGGATATCACCTTGTCCATTACCATAAGATCTTGTAATTTATCATAGCTTTTGCCCACTTTCGCCGCTCTAGTCCATTTATTAAATGTGCTTTGCACGTTAGAGAGGTAATCTAGGAAGGTTTCAGTTGCCTTTGGCTTTATTTGGGAAAATTGAATTTGGTACCCAGTGGCATCTAGAAGAAAGTATTGCATGATCCTATCGTGAATGTACTGATAATTGTTCCTTAGTTCTGTAGGTATTGATTCTATTACCTTTAATGGCTCCCCACTGAGGTTTCTCATGTAGATCATTGCCCAGTCATCCAAAGGTATTTTCTGAGTCTTCAGTTGAAATTCTATATTCTCAGTCCATGCAGAAATTGAAACTCCTACGCTATATGGTTTGATAAGGCCTTTATACTTACTAAACTTATTCTGTTCTTCTTGGCTCTTTTGTTTGCTAGAGGCTATCTGTATGTTTGAGTCTACCTCCATTTCCTTTATCTTTAATTTGGTGGCTTCCTCGACTTCTTTCATCTCTTTTTGATGCTGTCTTTCTAATGCTCTTTCGTTTCTCTCTAGAGCAGCTTTCTTTTCCATTCGAGCTATTTCTTCTTTATATTTTTGATCCGCCAACTTTTCTAATTTCTCTCCAGTGTGGCCCATTTCTTTGCCTGCCTGGATACACTCACTTAATGATGCCATTTTGTGGCTTTATGTTAGTTCACAATGATATCACAGTAGTTTTCACAATGGTTTATAATTATGTGTTAGTTATTTACATTTTTACTGAAAAAAAGATGCATGATTAACATAGTGGATATCAAAATATTTCAAAAATATACTCATCTAATTCTTTGGAAAATACGGTTCTTGGGATGTTCCACCGCTGTCTTCCCGACACACCAAAATGATTGACTTGAGAACAAAACGGATGCTTCTGTTTAGTAGAGCATCAATACTTTAGAAACATGCATATGTTGTAAATACATGTTTATCTTTCATGCGGCTGATGAATGAAAAATGTGATTTAGATAATGATAAATGATGTTAATGAATGAATGTTATGATTGTCTGAATGATTGTCATGATTCGTAAGATGATTCGTCAATATGACAGTCGCTGTCGTCTTGTCTTCACTTTCTAACTAGTTTGGTATAACTACGTTCCAAGGCTTCCGTTCAGTAGCTAATATATTAACTTTGTACAAAAAGAACTTATTTTGCACAAATATCTACCTGAATAGAAGGATGGTGACATTGATGGCTGTATCACACAAAATGAAATGTACACGATGGTTTGCTTGATAATTTAAATTCATATTTGCATACATATCATTACTTTCAGTAGAATAACACACTTTCTTAAATTTTCGTAGACTAACACAATTTGTAACTTAAACTTCCTTCATTGTGGTTCAAGCTCCACAAATGGTATGATACAAATTATCACATAGTAATGGTGTTAATCACTCACGTTATTCACAAATCACAATTATTTCTGCCATTTTATGCAAAATAATTTACGTTAATTTTAGATATTTTAACACAAAAACAATGTCGAATGGTGCCTGTTTACGTTGGTTCAGAGCCTTCTGATACCAATTGCCTGTTGACGTTGGTTCAGGGACTTCTGACACCAATTGGGGTCCTGCCTGTCAGCAACTTGCTTGCGACAGGTCTTTCAGGACTCCCCTACTTTTGCACCACACGAAGTAACAACTCGTGTCATTTGCAAAAGGAATGCAATTTATTTAGAGCTAGCGATAAACAAGCTCTGCGAGCGGAATACTTCATTGACAATTACAGCATGGTACGTTACATAGATGCAATGAAGAACTGATAATGATACTATTAAACACTAAACGAAATCTAAAGCCTAACAATCACTATTGTCTAGAAACTTATAGCATTCGTAAGGAACACGTCTATTCTCTACTCGTCTCAGTCCTGGTCTGTCCTCACGCAACTCATTGCGTGTTCAAACATGGACGTTGGATTCTCCGTGCGCTGGTGAGTCTTGCGTGCATAGTGGTCCAGCACGCTGGCCAGCTCACTCGAGTAACCTGGTACTCCACGGTTACTCGTAGAAGCGAGTTTCCCAATGTCTTGGGGAAACCCTCGCTCAGCTGTACTTAATGCTCCCTTGGTTGACACAAGTGTGTCCCGTTGTGAAGCTATTTATAGCGCTGGTGTCTCTCCTGTCTGGTGTCTTCTACTAGACTCTGTCTTAGCTCTATTACTTATAATCTTAACTCTCTAAACACTTATTGGGATTTTGACATGTGTGTGTGTGCGTGTGTGCGTGTGTGCGTGTATGCATTTTGATGTGTGTGTGTGTGTGTGCATGTATTTTGGTGTGTGTGCATGTATTTTGGTATGTGTGTGTGAGAGAGAGTGTGAGTGTGCATGCATTTCTCTCTGTGTGTGTGTGTGTGTGTGTGTGTGTGTGTATGTGCATGCATTTGTGTGTGTGTGTGAGAGAGAGCAATTGTATTTTGGTGTGTGTGTGTGTGCGTGTGCGTATGGTGTGTGTGTTTTTTTTGTTGGTGTCTGGGTATATTGTGTGTGTATATTGGTGTGTGTGAGTGTGTATGTGTGTGTGTGTGTGTGTGTGTGTGTGTGTGTGTGTGCATGTGTAAGCTAAAACGTGAAACTAAGCAGATGCAATATTAAAACAATAAAAATTTAGTGTAAACATTGTTTTCATGTACCAATTGTTCTTGTTCTTCTTGTTCTTGCAGTTCTTCTTTTCTTATAGTTCTTGTGTTTCTTTTTGTTCTTCTTCTTGTTGTTCTTGCTCTTGTAGTTTTTCTTGCTCTTGTTCTTTTTGCTCTTGTTTTTCTTTGGTCTTATAGTTCTTCTTGTTCTTGTTCGTCTTCTTGTTGTTCTTCTTGCTCTTGTTCTTTTTGCTCTTGTTCTTCTGGTTCCTATTGTTCTTGTAGTTCTTCTTGTCCTTATTGTTATCGTTGTTCTCGTTCTTCCCCTTGTTGTTCGTCTAGTTCTTCTTGTTGAGTCTGCTGCTGTCACAATGCCACAGTAACAATACAAGCACGAGTACACAGAAACAAGACTGATCCCCCCAGGACAACGCCCGCAGGACTATCAGAACCTCAGTGTGATATTTAGAATAGGAGACCAGCATGGCTGAATGGATAAGAGCGTTCGTTCTTAAACATCCGGTGTGCTGATGCCGAGGAAGCGGGTTCAACCCCTACACAGGTCTGTTGGACTAACATTTAGACTTCTCTTCCTTGATTTGGGGACGTAAATTACAAGTACTTCAGAAATATGAGTGGGTTCGGGTGTGTTATTCTACAGGGTACACAGTAAGTTTTACTTTGTAATTGCAATTACCGAAAACAACGATTTATTGATATGAATTCAAACATGGCTAAATTTACCATTCCAGAATAATAAAAAGTATGCAGTCATTGCACAGACATTAGAGAATCTTGCTGCATTTGACGTCTGGGGTCTTGTAGTATTTGCAAATGTAAAGGAAATACACACTGCACCTTGTAAAAATACACACTGTTTTGTACAAAATAAAACTACATTAAACAGAAGACATAATTTAAATACATTAAAGGGACATAACAACATAACAGTATTTAAAGGGACATTACAAAAGTAGCATGAATGTTTTCTGTGATTGTAATATTGTAGTATTTAACTTAGTCTTTTATAAAATTGTCATAGATATTAGCGACATATATCATCGGTAAGTGTATACCAATTGTAAATTATCTTTCCCGTTTGTGTAAAACTGAAAGTTTTAGTTTAGACGCTAAAGAAATTTATAAACCACTTTTTATATGGCAGTATTATTATACAAATATTAATTATGGCAGATTTTTTGTACGGCCAGTGAAAGGCCCACACATAATTATACACATTTTGTTCCGGTCTGTCACACAGAATTGTGCACAGAAAACACACCATTTTGATATTCTGAATTTTCTCTGGAATTATTATTACCGAAAATAACAATTATTCGAAATGTATTCCAATATCACTGCATTTGCAGTCCTAAAAGACGACAATAAAGTCCAGCAACTTCACAAGACGGGAACGATAGTGTGTTCCATTACCTGGTACTGGGTCTGCTGCTAAAGCGACACCTGCACTTCTTATGAGTGCCCTAACTGGTCCAGGAGGTGTGCTTTTGGGGGAATAGTTGACCTGCATAGGTTCTAGGTGCCCACTAGGTAGTACTTTCACCTGCCAGCAGAGGCTCAGAAAGCCGTGTATTAAAAATTACACGGTAAAATGTTTTCTCTTACAAGCCTAGGAATAGACTCTCTAGAGCACCTAGAGAAAGGAAGAGACAGGCTGACCATTCACTCAATGGTTACCTGTCACGATTGCTGCCGAGGGAGTTAAATAACTGGTGCACAGTATTACGGGGGATGACAAGGCTGAGGTTTTCGGGATAAAGAATGGAGCTGGTAAGTGGGGTGCACTCTGCAATTCATAAAAGGAAGTCACCCATTACATACGGATCTACATTCCTGGTATTATGAACAATAATCACAGAGTGTTGATCACAATGCCGGGGAGAAAGACAAATTGTCCGGCGTGTGGCCAAGACAACCACTAGGCAAATAAATGCCCTAGACGACGACCATCGATGACACAAATAGCAGCAGTAATTGGTGTTCACAATCATGAAGATGTTCCGCCACTCATAAGAGAAACTCCTCCCCAGAAAACAACTGAACTGACACAAATTTTCGATAGTCAAAACAGCACACAAGAAGACAGGAACACACAAGAAAATAACACACGAGAAAACAATTCAAAGGGTGAAGACTGACGGTTATCAAATCGTCAGCAACCCAGTGAAGAGAAAATGGGCTGCTAGAAGACTGCTGCAATCAAAACACAGCGTTGACACAGAAAACGACGATCTAGCACCGACTAGATACATACCAGAAAAGAAAGAAAAGTCAAAGACACTATTGGCGAGACAAAGGAAAATGAACAAGAACAACAATAGGAGAAACAAGTACAAGACCAAGAAGACACATACAACATACTAGACACTCTCTTTGTAGACACCGACATAAGTGATAAGAACGAGGATCAAGATGACCCTCTCGCATAAACTTTTGCTACTAAAAACTTACTCGCCTAGACGTGCCCATCATGGATAACAACTTTGCGTGTGAATCTATATAGTAATTATATCTCATTTTTTTTTTTTTAAAACTAAAATAAGAATGACTATTGATTTAATTATTATGACTTTAAACATTTGTGGTTTACGTACAAAATTACAACACATCAGCACACTTATAAGCAAACTGAAACCAGACTTTAAACTACTACAAGAAACAAACATATGTTCAAAAACTTTTGCACAACATATCACCACACAGCTAGGCCTCAAATATACATGCGTTATTTTAGGCATACAAATAATCGGGTCAGGAACAGCTATTCTGCAGATATCAGACAGGTGGGATATTATTAGAACACACACGGATGACCAGGGACGAATCTCCATAATACAGGTAGAAAATACTATACATGCATATACCATAGTGAACATACATGCACCACCAAATTACAATCAACAACCAAATGTTTACCAAGATTTAGACACCATACTTACACAAACATCCATCCATCATGTGCCATGCCGGAAAGCGTGGGCGGTCATGACTCGCCATTTCACTCGATCACCAGAGTCGTGGATCAGCTCAGTGTTCCTGTCTCGACCATGCCATGTGGCCAAGCCATACAGGTATTTACTTCTCGGTCTCCCCCTTGGTCTCTTCCCTTCGATCTTGCCGGTTGTCACCAAGTTCTCCAATTAATTTCTTCTCATAACATGCCCAAAAAATTTTGACTCTCTACGTCTAATTTCTCTAATCAGTTTACGATGTTCATTTGTCTCCTGTAGTACTTGGTCATTGGTTTATTTGTCCGTCCATGGTACTCTTTGCATTTTCCTCAGAAACCAAATTTCCACAGCCATCAGATGTTTTTCAGCTTGACTGCTCATTGTCCAAGTTTCACATCCATACAAAAGTACAGGCTCTATGTAGCACCTTAACACTCTTTTTCTCGTTTTAATTGACATCTTTATATTGGTCAGTATGTTTTCATCTTGCTAAAAGCTACTTTCGCCATGGCGATTCTTGTTGTAATCTCTTCAAGGCATCTCCCATCAGATGTTATGACTGTTCTGAAATAATTGTACCGATTCACTTGTTGAAGAATATTCCCATTTGCTTGTATATTACATTGTGGTATTTCTTTCTTCCTAGTGACGACCATAATCTGTATCTTTTTACAATTTAATTCTAACCCCAGTTATTCACTGTGTGCAACAACCGCATCTACTAATTGTTGCAGATCTTGCTCATTGACTGCAATCAATACTGTATAATCTGCATATCTAATGTTATTGATGTTTCGTCCTCCAATGATGATTCCATTTACCCTGATGATTTCATTTTACCCTCCCCCTCTCTCCCATCCTCCTCCTCTCCTTCTCCCCCTTCTCCTCTCCATCCCATTCCTCCTCTCCATCCCCCTCCTCCTCGCCCTCTCCTCCTCTCCTGCCTACCCCTCCCCTCCTCCTGCTCCCCTCCTGCTCCCCTCCTGCTTCTTCTTCTTCTTCTTCTTCTTCTTCTTCTTCTTCTTCTTCTTCTTCTTCTTCTTCTTCTTCTTCTTCTTCTTCTTCTTCTTCTTCTTCTTCTTCTTCTTCTTCTTCTTCTTCTTCTTCTTCTTCTTCTTCTTCTTCTCCTCCTCCTCCCCCTCCCCCTCCTCCTCCTCCTCTTCCTCCTCTTCATCTCTGAATTTCTAACACCAGCCTTCAACACGCATCCATTAACATCTATATTACAGAAATGTAATAAAGGTTCTTAGCAAAAGGAAAATTACGTAGAGCGCAGACACTGAAACGTCATGGAATCGGGGAACTAATGGTCTGGTGAAAAACGAGCTATCTGGTAAGTGCCTGAAAATTTCCGAGTGGGGTTACGAATTTATCTCCGGAAGCTCGTAAAATTAGCTCTCGGCTGTTGCTCATAACATGCCGGCAAAGTGGAGATAGACACGGGGCATACGATTCGGTAATAGGAAGATAAGTTGCAGGTAAATGTTGAATGGGCTGTTCCGGATGTTGATGTTGTTGATGTTGATGTTGGTGTTGTTTGTTTAATACATTGGATGGTTGGTTAATAGTGTCTGAACACAAGACGACACGATCCTACTTAACTGTACTAGACAGAAAGAGGGAGAGTGAGAGAGAGAGAGAGAGAGAGAGAGAGAGAGAGAGAGAGAAGAGAGGAGGTGAGAGACGGAGAGATGAAGAGATGGAGTGAGAGCAGAGAGAGATAGGGTTAGAGAGAAAGAGTGAATGGGAGATACAGAGAAAGAATGCGTGAGAGTCACGGGGAGAGAAAGGGCAAGACAGAGAAATAGGGAGAGTGAGGATGAGAGAGAGAGAAAAACAAAGAATGAGAGAGAGGAGAGACAGATTAAGAGAATCATGGTGAGAGATAAAGGGAAAGACAAAGAAATAGGGAGAGAATGAAACAGAGATAGAAAGAGATAGACAGAGAGAGAGAGAGAGAGAGAGAGAGAGAGACAGAGAGAGAGAGAGAGAGAGACCGAGACAGAGAGAGAGAGAGACCGAGAGAAACAAAGACAGAATAAATTAAATAGATATCAATAGACTAATAGACAAAAAGAAAGACAAATGCACACTCAAATAATTAGCAAACAAAGGGAAACTCACAGATTCATACACTATCATTTTAGTATCTCTCTCTCTCTCTCTCTCCTCTCTCTCTCTTCTCTCTCTCTCTCTCTCTCTCTCTCTCTCTCTCTCTCTCTCTCTCCTCTCTCTCTCTCTACTTTTCTCTCTTTCTCCTTTCTTTGTTCTCTTCACCTCTCATCTCCTCTCTCCTCTTTTATTCTTTCATCTCTATCCCTTCCCCATTCCCCTTTCTTCTATTCTTCTTTATCCTCCCTCCTTTTCTCCCTTCTTCCTCTTCTCTCTTATCCTCCCTCATTTCTCTCTCTCCTCTTTCTTTATTCTCTCTTATCCTCCCTCCTTCTCCTTTCTTCCCCTTTCATTATTCTCTCTTATTCTCCCTCATTTTCTCCCTTCTTCTCTCTCTTTATTTTCACTTTATCCTTCCTCATTTTCTCCCGTCTTCTCTCTCTTTATTCTCTCTTTATCCTCCCTCATTTTCTCCCTTATTCTCTCTCTTTATTCCCTCTTTATCCTCTCTCATTTTCTCCCTTCTTCTCTTTCTTTATTCTCTCTTTATCCTCCCTCATTTTCTCCCTTCTTCTCTCTATTTATCTCTCTTTATCCTATCTCATTTTCTCCATTCTTCTCTCTCTTTATTCTCTCTTTATCCTCCCTCATTTTCTCCCTTCTTCTCTCTCTTTATTCTCTCTTTATCCTCCCTCATTTTCTTTCTTCTTCTCTCTCTTTATTCTCTCTTTATCCTAACTAATTTTCTCCCTTCTTCTCTTTCTTTATTCTCTCTTTATCCTCCCTCATTTTCTCCCTTCTTCTCTTTCTTTATTCTCTCTTTATCCTCCCTCATTTTCTCCCTTCTTCTCTCTCTTTATTCTCTCCTTATCCTCCCTCATTTTCTCCCTTCTTCTCTCTCCTTTATTCTCTCCTTATCCTCCCTCATTTTCTCCCTTCTTCTCTTTCTTTATTCTCTCTTTATCCTCCCTCCTTTTCTCCTTTCTTCTCTCTCTTTATTCTCTCTTTATCCTCACTCATTTTCTCCCTTCTTCTCTTTCTTTATTCTCTCTTTATCCTCCCTCATTTTCTCCCTTCTTCTCTTTCTTTATTCTCTCTTTATTCTCCCTCATTTTCTCCCTTCGTCTCTCTCTTTATTCTCAATTTATCCTCCCTCATTTTCTCCCTTCTTCTCTCTCTTTATTCTCTCTTTATCCTCCCTCATTTTCTCCCTTATTCTCTCTCTTTATTCCCTCTTTATCCTCTCTCATTTCTCCCTTCTTCTCTTTCTTTATTCTCTCTTTATCCTCCCTCATTTTCTCCCTTCTTCTCTCTCTTTAT
This sequence comes from Cepaea hortensis, assembly GCA_963921405.1. Lineage (NCBI taxonomy): Eukaryota > Metazoa > Mollusca > Gastropoda > Stylommatophora > Helicidae > Cepaea > Cepaea hortensis. The sequence continues at coordinate 154,760,724 of OY992879.1, forward strand.
TGTCTCTTTATCCTCCCTCATTTTCTCCCTTCTTCTCTCTCTTTATTCTCTCTTTATCCTCCCTCATTTTCTCCCTTCTTCTCTCTCTTTATTCTCTCTTTATCCTATCTCATTTTCTCCCTTCTTCTCTCTCTTTATTCTCTCTTTATCCTCCCTCATTTTCTCCCTTCTTCTCTCTCTTTATTCTCTCTTTATCCTCCCTCATTTTCTCTCTTCTTCTCTCTCTTTATTCTCTCTTTATCCTCCCTAATTTTCTCCCTTCTTCTCTTTCTTTATTCTCTCTTTATCCTCCCTCATTTTCTCCCTTCTTCTCTTTCTTTATTCTCTCTGTATCTCTTATCATTGTCTCCCTTCTTCTCTTTCTTTATTCTCTCTTTATCCCTCTCTCCTTTACTAAACATTTTTTTTTCCGCATATCCTGTATAGGACATCGCTGTCAACGTGAGCATCTTTCAGATGATTGTTGATTTCTTGGCAAGATTACGCTCAGTAGTTTGCCATTGCTTTCTGAGCGACGGGTTCACATACCCCGTAAGTTACCGATGCGGAGAGAACCGCTACCGATTCTCGTGCAACGTCACGTTACTTACGAGAGTATACGAGATTATGGAGAAAGTCGTGTAGCCTCTAGACCAGGGAGACCGGCTTTCTAAACAATGAAAGGAGATAACTAAGAAGTGAAGCATTTTAGACAAGCCTACCTTACCAGATCTCAATCCGTTTACTATAAAGTTCATTCTTCCGTTCGTTACCCCGTCTCTTTCTCTCTCTCTCTCTCTCTCTCTCTCTCTCTCTCTCTCTCTCTCTCTCTCTCTCTCTCTCTCTCATTAATACTTACTGAGAGAAAAAACGTATAGAAATAAGGTAGACAGACAGACAGATAAACAGTTAGAAAGACATACATACAGACAGACAGGCAGGAAGATAGACTCACAGACTGTAAGACAGACAGGCAGGTAGCCAGGCAAACAGACAGTCATAAACCAGACAGATAAAGAGACATATAGATACAAGACAGGCAGTTTACAAACAGGCAGACAGAGAGATATACAGGCAGAAAGACAGAGACATAAAGCAGACAGTAAGAGAAACATGCAGATAGAGAGACAACCAAATAAGTTAGTGTGATTTTACACACTGTGAGAGAAAGAGATTGAGAGAGAGAGAGAGAGAGAGAGAGAGAGAGAGAGAGAGAGAGAGAGAGAGAGAGAGAGGCAGACAGACAGACAGACAGACAGACGAACGGTCAAGGAAACAAACACCTAATGCGAAGACATAAATCTGCTGTATAAATTAACAATTTCTTCTCTTCGAAAAAAAAAAAAAAATCATTATAGAAAAGACTGACATTTGATGATAAATACTGGAAAACACACGCCAAAATTGCCTTATACATCGTGCCGGCGGCATTAGCACAGCTAATTCAAGCAATTTTGTCTCCTGGCAAACAAACCCCGACAGTGAGTCAAATACAAAGGTTTAAAATGAAAGCAAAAACATGAAATTGAATAAAGTGGTTCATGAATCCAAACATTAGGATAAATAAACATGACGACATATGCTTCGTATCGCTAAATAGCTAAACAAAATACGTTTCTAATTAGTTTCATTTCTTGTCATGATAATTGAGTTTATTTCTGTTTTCTTACATTTAAAAATACGGCAGATATACATTTTGAAAAGGAATAATATGAAGAGGGAGAAAATATGGCTGGAAAGCACTGAGATGTGTGGCTTGATAGATTTAATGTAAGCAGTTAATGATTAGTTGACGCAGAGTAGAGCGCGGGGTTAGGTTAGAGATGGCACGAGGTCCAGGGACACAGACAGAAGGATACTGGAGCATTCCAGGTGTGAACATGGGAGACAAGGCATCGATTAGGGAGAATGGGGCCGTTGTAACTGGCGATAACATGTATGGGTGCATGCGTGCACACACACACACACACACATAAATAAACAATACAGACTGACACAAAGTGAAATGTTGACTAAGTGACAGATAGAGTGGCTATGGTTGTGTCTAGGGTATGTCCTTGTAAATGTGATGTTGCACAACAGATTAACCAAGATGCATCACAACCAAACACCAGTCAGTGAACAAGAGTTAATTTTGCGCACATAATATTCCTTTAATTCTGAATTAACACAGACACATGTAACATCTAAATCCAGGAACAATAATTCTCTAAGAATATATCTCTATCCCAATGGAACACTTCGAATAACATTGCCTCTCAAGGCCTCCTAAATGGGGTCCCACACTACAGGTATACTAGCCTCTATCTAGGCCCGACTCAAAGTAACCCACTCTGGGTCTCGAATTCCACTCACTATCCCTGGAACCCTCAGTGCGGAGTCTCTTCCTAACTCCGTCACAATTTTCCACTTTCTCCGACCACGACCTCCTCCTAGTCCGGTCTCAACTCAACTCCTCTCAGCTCGGAGTCCAAACATTAACTGCCCCGTCAATCTTTGTCCCTGTCTTTTTAAACAATTCTATGCCTCCTCACAATGATCCACACAAACCCCACCTCACTGCTCCAACAGTCTGCCTCACAATCACCCTAGCCAGCTGACCTCTTCTCAGCTCCCCCTTCAATCACTGTCCTCTCATTTTCGCCCTCTGGGGGACTTACTATCCGCCCTATTTTATCTCGTGAACTGTTTATCTTGTACGGCCACTCACCTTAATGCCAATGACCACAGGCATGTGACACTACCCCACCCTCAAAAGAAAACATCGTTTTCAAATGTTGGGAGACTAATACTTATCAAATATGTGACCCAGACACATTGCCTGGGTAGTCGTAAGTATAAATCCAATTACTCTAGCTACCACACTAAATAATACATCAAATGCTCATAGTACACTCCCCTATTCCCCACACATAAATACAAAACAACTTTCTATCTTGTGTACCAATGCATGAACTACTACATCACATAATAATAATAATACGTCATAGGAAAGCATTATACTTATGTACCCACAGGTCTCTTACTACTTCACGACCACACAATACTATTTGTGTACCGATCCTATATCAGGTGGTTCTGTTCTTGCATTAACCCACCTCTGATTCCTGTCGATGCTGTGTCTACCTTTCATGTACCCATGACTCATGGTACCTCTACAATTACAACATCTGTTTGCTATCCCTAGCCCTGGGTCAGTAATGTCGCGAACACTCTTTTGACCTGACTCAACTTTCCTATCTGCATATTGCACCGTTACCCTTGAGTCTCTGTTTAGTCTGAACTCTTTATTCAATCTTGGCCCATATATCTGGCACCTTGCTTTCTGCTGCATACGCCTTATGCCTATGTGCCCTGCACATGCACTATCCTGAGCTGTTCTAGTATATCGGTCTCTGTGTGCTAAAGGTACTGCTACTTGCTCACGTGCAGTTCCACTATCTGAAAAGCGGCGAGTGAGAACATTGTTCTTCCTCTCGAAGCACCATCTACCTTTCTTTGACTGTCTATGTCTCACTTTACTACATTCTTGGAAACATTTGTCGAGAGTAGTCTCTTGTCTCTGGGATTCCCTACAGCTATATTTGAGATCAATTCTCACCTGCTCAGCTGTCCTATCGTTGTCCCCTGTGTCTACTTCAAGTGCCTCTTTTTCTTCAGCTATACTCTCTAATTTAGGTTTCCTTTTGGTAACTACCTCGTTACTATTTACACTATATTTTTGGTCCCAATAAACTACTTCCTCTTCTGTACAATCTTTAACTCCTATAACATTTCCTATGATCAAATCAGCCACTGGTGAGTCCAAAACACACGCTGTCATTCTTCCAGTGATATATGGTGTTTTTACTGTTATTATGGCTAGTGGGTAGAATTCTACTGTCCCATTAAATGTTATGGATCTAATCTTTTTCCCTGTATAATCCGAGGGATGCACTAAACTCTTTCTCACCCCGATGGACGTACATCCGGAATCCCTAATTGTTAACGCTGGCCTATCATTAACAAATCCATGGTGCATCTTCAGACTACCTTCTTCATGGACTGCTGATCCTGCTTTCACTGTATGACCACACACTAAGACTGGTTGCCCGTCTTTTTCAAAAAGAGGTTTGCACCCACTACAATCTTCATTGTTGATAGTCTCAATCACTTGTGCTGCATTAGAATGCTCCGTTTCCCTCATCCTACAATGATGACTGACATGCCCCTTCCTTCCACATTTGAAACAAGTGATCTCCCTTTTACTGTTGTTCGTTGGTCCATCTGATGGTTGTGCATCACAATCTGCCATTTTGTGTCTCCAGCTCCCACAATTCCAACATCCGGCATAACTATTTGGCCGTCTCTGAAAATTCCCCCTTTTGTTTGGGTACCGTCCTGCTCTGCCAAAATAGTTGCCACGGGAACCATTGTCTTTAGGTTCTTGTTCCTCATATCTTTGTGTTAAATCTACACTTTTTGATCTTGGTCTAATAACTGAATTCTGGTCCTGTTTCGTATACGCTGCACAGACTATTTCCTCACTAATAAGTCTACCAATAGAACTGTTTGGATGTGCAGTCATGTAATTTTGCCCTAACTGTGACATTGTGTCTATGTCCTTTGGCTTACGTTCTTCGAAGAAAGCCACTAAATTAGTATTGCACGATGATACCACCTTGTCTCTCAGCATTAAATCCACTAATTTATTAAAATCTTTTCCTACCTCTGCCAGCTCCATCCACTTATTAAATGTATTCTTTACTGTGTTAACAAAGTCTGTGAAATCTTGATTTGTCTCTGGCACTAACTGTCTAAACTTTGTTCTATATCCATGTTCAGTTAGTTGGAACTTTGTCAGCAAACGTTGACGTAAGATAGTGTAGTTGTTTCTTTCTTCTACAGGTAAATTGAACATGGTGTCTAGTGCCTTGCCCGTAAGAAATTCGCCAAGTCGCATCCCATACTCTTTCTCTGGAATACCTAACGCTTAGGCTGATGCCTCGAACCTGGCCAAATAATTTTCAAGTTGGTACCGGTCTGTAAAATATGGCAGTTTTAATCTCTGTGACGACTGCGACGGTCTTCTGCTTTCCTCACTTTGACCTTTCGAAGATAGTTCTAGTTTTCTTAACTCGATTTCAGTTTGCATCTGACACTTGATCTTCTCTTTCTCAATTTCAATTTCAGCTAACTTTACTTCCTGTAGACGTTTGTTTTCCATTTCAGCTAGTTTTACTTGTGTCTCTTCCTGTAGACGCTTTGCCTCGCGTTCATTATGCCCCTCCTCCCTTTCCGTCTGTTTTTGTTCTTTTGCTTCGGCATACTCCTGTAACTCTTTACCTTTCAGGCCTATTCGTTCACCTGCTTCAATATAGTCCATTAAAGTAGGCATCTTGTACTTGCGGACACGTTGCTGTCTGTCAGCCAACTATAAATGTAAAGACTCTGCTACTAGTCCTTTGTGTGCATTCAATACGTACACTACCACTCCTTGTGCACGTAACTTCGTAGTCCTAAAATATCACTCTGTACTCACCCAGTCACTCTATAAGCACTAGGTAGTGAGGTGGAATATCACCTATGCTCCCTTATATCTATATATCTATGACCACAAGTTCATAAAGTCCCTGGAAATATTGTTAAACATACATATAAATACATATACAAACGAATGGATGATAACACTAAGTGATGACTATCCAACGCTAGACTTCACAAGCTGAGTACACGGAGACGATGATTACACAGAAATAAATCACAGTAACACCCACAAGCTTGTGTAGGGACACCCACAGTGCGCGTAAAATATAAACTGACTAAGATACCACTAGATAGTAGACACGACAAAAGTTCACAATAATAACATATATCCGAACACAGCAAATATCATATGCAAATATTATGAAATGAAAGAGAAACAAAAACAATTTATAGCATCAACATATACACAAATCTGACGTCAGACAACTCGGCTCTAGATATTGGTTAAGACTATTCCAATGCCACTGCACGACCCGTTAACTCATTAACGTTTTTCTTACAAAAATATTGTAAGCACCCGAAAGAAAATAAATTTGTGTGCTGTCTCCCGACTCTCAAGAAACAACCCAAAAATCCCCTACAACTGACAAACACTGGACCACATACAAGTAATTGAGTAACGCACAACCACAATACTTAGGACGATGAGAACAACAGAAGCAAACACGGGTTGCCGACACCAATGCGATGGTAGAATCTTACAAAAAGTCCTTAGTTTGTTTTCAATAGTCTCCGAAAATCGCCTGGAAATGTTTGTCGGTTACTGTTTTGAAAAGATTACGACGTTAGCTTCCCACAATGAATTAATGTTCTGATGCGTTGTCACTTTTTGTTGACGTGGTGACACGATTTTCGACTGTCGTAAAAGTTTAAGATGATGGTAATTATCCCCACGCCTTGTGTCTTCACAGTTCGTAACGTTTTGGTAACCCTCCCTGTAGAGTTGGCCTGTGATTGTATAATGTATGTGAACGCTCTTGTTTTGCCAGAAATATTGGGTTTTCGTTGTGTTTTGGGGAGCCGAAAATACCTTTAAAATCAATGAATTTTTATCTGCGTAGTCACTGTCGCTTTGAAGTGATGGTATGGTTTCACTGTTGCTGACCAGGTTAAATCAACGAATGGCAGAAAATGATCACGCGCTTTAAATCCGCTTTGCAAGTCTTTTTTGGTGAAGAAATGCGCTCATAGTTGCGAAGACGGCACCTGAATGACTGTTGTGGCTTGTTTGCCGATGATGACACACACACACACAAAGACGTTAAACGTAAATCCTAGTTTCAGTAGAAACCCAACGTGTTATTCTCAGTGGAAATTTTTCCGTCAAATTCCCTGGTTCTCGGCCTTGACTCACAAGGTCATCTCTGTTTCTCTTTATCACAATAATCCGTGTAGAAACTTTTACTTTTCTGTGGAGCAACGATTGTCACCTTTGTGTGTTCCCCACACTTTCCTCCTATAACTCCCCTCCTCCTGGCGAGTTTTTAACCATGAATTACCCTCGTAACTCCCCTGGCGCCCCTTTCCGTCTTATTATCTGCGCCGAACTCTGAAAACGCCGTACACACACACACACTCGCTGTCCACAAGTTCACCTGACCTTCACCTTTGGCGCCTGTCTATTTTTCGTGAACACCCTGACTTATTGTCCGCTGTCCTCCAGACAGCTCTCTCAGCAGCGCAAAACCTTGTCTGTGTACTGTGAGTAAACCCCGCTGTCCCCTCTCCCTCTCAGGGTGGGCAATGGTTTTACCTGTGGTGGCTTTCTCGTGAAGTGAACTCTCTGCTAGCCAGTTCCCGCACAGGAGAAACCCCAGGGTTTATATCGTGGACACACTTTCCCCGTCTACTCTCCCCACTCCGAGTGAGAAATGATATTTTTACCTGGTTTCTCGTGGACTCTGTGTTAATTCTCCGACACTTTTGAAATGCTTTGTCTACTGAAAATGGTGTTTATTCTTGACAGGAGAGCCCTCATCATTGTTGTTGTAATTGGGCATCCGACTAATGTCTCTGATGTTAGTATTCTCTCTAATCGACGAGTTCACAGATAAACGGAATGACAACAATGTCTATATTGTTCTTGATCAGACGAAGCCTCCCATATATCTTCTCAATCTTGCACGGACGTAGCCTCCATAAATCTTCTCTGACACAAAGTGAAATGTTGACTAAGTGACAGATAGAGTGGCTATGGTTGTGTCTAGGGTATGTCCTTGTAAATGTGATGTTGCACAACAGATTAACCAAGATGCATCACAACCAAACACCAGTCAGTGAACAAGAGTTAATTTTGCGCACATAATATTCCTTTAATTCTGAATTAACACAGACACCTGTAACATCTAAATCCAGGAACAATAATTCTCTAAGAATATATCTCCATCCCAATGGAACACTTCGAATAACATTGCCTCTCAAGGCCTCCTAAATGGGGTCCCACACTACAGGTATACTAGCCTCTCTCTAGGCCCGACTCAAAGTAACCCACTCTGGGTCTCGAATTCCACTCACTATCCCTGGAACCCTCAGTGCGGAGTCTCTTCCTAACTCCGTCACAATTTTCCACTTTCTCCGACCACGACCTCCTCCTAGTCCGGTCTCAACTCAACTCCTCTCAGCTCGGAGTCCAAACATTAATTGCCCCGTCAATCTTTGTCCCTGTCTTTTTAAACAATTCTATGCCTCCTCACAATGATCCACACAAACCCCACCTCACTGCTCCAACAGTCTGCCTCACAATCATCCTAGCCAGCTGACCTCTTCTCAGCTCCCCCTTCAATCACTGTCCTCTCATTTTCGCCCTCTGGGGGACTTACTATCCGCCCTATTTTATCGCGTGAACTGTTTATCTTGTACGGCCACTCACCTTAATGCCAATGACCACAGGCATGTGACACAGACATATACACACATACACTCAGAGATACACAAATACACAGATGCATACATGTAGACAGACAGACACACACACACCTACCTTACTTGCCAACCTACCTACCTACCTGCCTACCTACCTACCTGCCTGCCTGCCTGCCTGCCTGCCTACATACATACATACATACATACATACATACATACATACATACATACGTACATACGTACATACGTACGTACGTACGTACGTACCTACGTACGTACCTACGTACCTACCTACCTACCTACCTACCTACCTACCTACCTACATACATACATACATGCATACATACATACATACATACATACATACATACATACATACATACATACATACATACATACATACATACATACATACATACATACATACATACATACATATACCTACCTACCTACCTACCTACCGACAGACAGACAGACAGACAGACAGACAGACAGACAGACAGACAGACAAACAGACAGACAACGATCTTCTTCTTCTTCTTCTGTGTTCATCCGGATTTTTTTTCGGATGTGACTGCGTTGTGCCTGCTTACAGCAGAGCTGCGTTCTTGCGCCGTTAAGCCGACACATCCGACTTCTGCGGGCATTTGTTGACCGGGTTAACCTTCCCGGGACAACGATCTTCTCCTCCTCCTCCTCCTCCTCTTCCTCCTCCCCTCCTCCTCCTTCTCTTCCTTTTCCTAATACTCTTCATCTTGTCCATTCTCCTCATCCTTCTCCTTCACTCCTTTTTCCTGTTTGTCTTTTGCTGCTTTCTGTTTTGAAAGCTCAGCGGTCTAAATAAAACGATGAGTCTCCTCTGTGAGTCCACTCGTCAGCAGCCTCAACAAAACGGTGAGTTGTCTCTGTGAGTCCACTCGTCAGCAGCCTCAACAAAACGGTGAGTTACCTCTGTGAGTCCACTCGTCAGCAGCCTCAACAAAACGATGAGTTGTCTCTGTGAGTCCACTCGTCAGCAGCCTCAACAAAACGATGAGTTGTCTCTGTGAGTCCACTCGTCAGCAGCCTCAACAAAACGATGAGTTGCCTTACACAGGACTGTTGGACTAACATTTAGACTTCTCTTCCTTGATTTGGGGACGTAAATTACAAGTACTTCAGAAATCTGAGTGAGTTCGGGTGTGTTATTCTACAGGGTACTTAGTAAGTTTAACTTTGCAATTACAATTACCGAAAACAACAATTTATTGATATGAATTAAAACATGGCTACAGTTGACATTCCAGAATAATAAAAAGTATGCAGTCATTGCACAGACATAAGAGAATCTTGCTGCATTTGACGTCTGGGGTCTTGTAATATTTACAAATTTAAAGGAAACACACACTGCACCTTGTAAATACACACTATTTTGTACGAAATAAAACTACATTAAATAGAAAAATCATTTAAATACACTAAAGGGACATAACAACATAACAGTATTTAAAGGGACATAACGTAAGTAGCATGAATATGTTCTGCGATTTTAATATTGTAGTATTTATCTTAATCTTTTATAAAATTGTCATAGATATTAGAAATATATACCATCAATAACAGTATACAAACCTTAAATGATCTTTACCGTTTATGTAAAATTAAAAAGCTTTGTTTTAGGTAAGAGAGAAATTTACAAACCATTTTGTTGTTTCTCATCGATATTTCATTAAATATTTTATTCTTTTAGTGGCATTATATCTTGTACGAATATTTTAGCACAGATTTTTTGTCCGGCCTATAAAAGGCCCACACATAATTATACAAATTTTGTTCTGGTCTGTCACACAGAAATGTGCACAGAAAACAAAACATTTTGATATTCTGAATTTTCTCTGGAATTATTAATACCGAAAATAACAAATTGTCGCAATGTATTCCAATATCACTGCATTTGCAGTCCTAAAAGACGACCATGAAGTCTAGCAACTTCACAAGCTGGTAACGATAGTGTGTTCCATTACTGGTACTGGGTCTGCTGCTAAAGCGACACCTGCACTTCTTATGAGTGCCCTTACTGGTCCAGGAGGTGTGCCTTTTGGGGGAATAGTTGACCTGCATAGGTTCTAGGTGCCCACTAGGTAGTACTTTCACCTGCCAGCAGAGGCTCAGAAAGCCGTGTATTAAAAATTACACGGTAGAACGTTTTCTCTTACAAGCCTAGGAATAGACTCTCTAGAGCACCTAGAGAAAGGAAGAGACAGGCTGACCATTCACTCAATGGTTACCTGTCACGATTGCTCCCGAGGGAGTTAAATAACTGGTGCACAGTATTACGGGGGATGACCAGGCTGAGGTTTTCGGGATAAAGAATGGAGCTGGTAAGTGGGGTGCACTCTGCAATTCATAAAAGGAAGTCCCCCATTACATACGGATCTACACTCCTGGTATTAAGAACAATAATCACAGAGTGTTGATCACAATGCCGGGGAGAAAGACAAATTGTCCGGCGTGTGGCCAGGACAACCACTGGGCAAATAAATGCCCAAGTAGACGGCCACCGATGGCACAAATAGCAGCAGCAATTGGTGTTCACAATTATGAAGATGTTCCGCCACTCGTAAGAGAAACTCCTCCACAGAAAACAACTGAACGTACACAAACTTTCGATAGTCAAAACAGCACACAAGAATACAGGAACACACAAGAAAATAACACACAAGAAAACAATTCAAAGGGTGAAGACTGGCGGTTATCAAATCGTCAGCAACCCAGTGAAAAGAAAATGGGCTGCCAGAAGACTGGTGCAATCAAAACACAGCGTTGACACAGAAAACGACGATCTAGCACCGACTAGATACATACCAGAAAAGAAAGAAAAGTCAAAGACACTATTGGCGAGACAAAGGAAAATGAACAAGAACAACAATAGGAGAAACAAGTACAAGACCAAGAAGACACATACAACATACTGGACACTCTCTTTGTAGACACCGACATAAGTGATAAGAACGAGGATCAAGATGATCCTCTCGCATAAACTTTTGCTACTAAAAACTTACTCGCCTAGACGTGCCCATCATGGATAACAACTTTGCGTGTGAATCTATATAGTAATTATATCTCATTTGTTTTTTTTTTTTACTAAAATAACAATGACTATTGATTTAATTATTATTACTTTAAACATTTGTGGTTTACGTACAAAATTACAATACATCATCACACTTATAAGCAAACACAAACCAGACTTCAAACTACCACAAGAAACAAACATATGTTCAAAAACTTTCGCTCAACATATCACCACACAGCTAGGCCTCAAATATACATGCGTTATTTTAGGCATACAAATAATCGGGTCAGGAACAGCTATTCTGCAGATATCAGACAGGTGGGATATTATTAGAACACACACGGATGACCAGGGACGAATCTCCATAATACAGGTAGAAAATACTATACATGCATATACCATAGTGAACATACATGCACCACCAAATTACAATCAACAACCAAATGTTTACCAAGATTTAGACACCATACTTACACAAACATCCATCCATCATGTGCCATGCCGGAAAGCGTGGGCGGTCATGACTCGCCATTTCACTCAATCACCACAGTCGTGGATCAGCTCAGTATTCCTGTCTCGTCCATGCCATATGGCCAAGCCATCCAGGTATTTTCCTCTCGGTCTTCCTCTTGGTCTGTTCCCTTCGATCTTGCCAGTTGTCACCAAGTTCTCTAATTCATTTCTTCTCATAACATGCCCAAAAAATTTTGACACTCTACGTCTGTCTCTAGTCAGTTTACGATTTTCATTTGTCTCCTGAAGTACTTGGTCATTGGTTTTTCTGTCCGTCCATGGTAATCTTTGCATTTTCCTCAGAAACCACATTTCTACAGCCATCAGATGTTTTTCAGCTTGGCTGTTCATTGTCCAAGTTTCACATCCATACAAAAGAACAGGTTCTATGTATCCCCTCAACACTCTTTTTCTCGTTTCAGTTGACATCTTTTTATTGGTCAGAATGTTTGTCATCTTGCTAAAGGCTACTTTCGCCATGGCGATTCTTGTTGTAATCTCTTCAAGGCATCTCCCATCAAATGTTATGACTGTTCCGAGATAATTGTACCGATTCACTTGTTGAAGAATATTCCCATTTACTTGTATATTACATTGTGGTATTTCGTTCTTCCTAGTGACGACCATAATCTGTGTCTTTTTACAATTTAATTCTATCCCTAGTTGTTCACTGTGTGTAACAACCGCATCTACTAATTGTTGCAGATCCAGCTCATTGTCTGCAATCAATACTGTATAATCTGCACATCTAATGTTATTGATGTTTCGTCCTACAATGATGATTCCATTTATATCTTTTACATTTCTGAGAATATTTTCACTGTGTAGGGTAAACAGATCTGGAGACATTACACATCCCTGTCACACACCTCACTTAATAGGCTGATATTGTCCCACTTCATTACCAATCCTTATGACATCTTGTTGTGTCCAATATATATTTAAAATACAAAAATGGGAGTCTCCGTGGCGAAATGGTCAAGCCGTTTGACTCGGGCTCCGAAGATCGTGGGTTCGATTCCGGGCTGCGTCCTTCGGTTCACGAGTGAATATTTTCGGAGACTCCTGTGGGTCCTCGCTGGAGCTACGGAGTTCGTGCTTTGTGCGACGCTTTCCACGCTGCGGAAAGAGACCGAGCATATGGGATAAAATCCCGGTGCAATGAAAACGACCCTGTCGAATTTTAAGCGACACTTCTGAGAATATTTTCATTGTATAGGGAAAAAAGATCTGGAGACATAACACAACCCTGTTTCACACCTCTCTTAATAGGCTGATGTTGTCCAACTTCATTATAAATCCTCATGGCAGCTTGTTGTTTCCAATATATGTATTTTTTATAAGCATGAAAGAAACATTAACAGGTGTTGTAGAATTAAATAAAGCATTCAATCTGAATGCATTATGTACCAAGGGTTGGTCAGAAGAAGTCGCCGTAAGCATTCAGGCAAGCATCCTATTGCTTAGGTAGGCGGCGAAAGCCGTCCTCAAAAAAGGATTATAGTTGCTCTCTGAACCAAGTGATTACCGCGTTTATTACGTCTGCATCTGTGTGAAATCGTTGCCCCTCGAGAGCTTCTTTAGAGGTCTGAACAAATGAAAATCACATAGTGACTGTAGGTTCTCACATTTAAGGATGAATCTGGCTCGCTTGACCTAACATATGCGAGACATACACAGTCACAGAATGATTTGACTTGACACACGGTAACACTAAGTTGAACGTTTTATTTACACTTCACATGCAACACAATCTAATTCGGCATATTGCCAGCACAATGTGAATACAATAATACACACAGTCCATGAATCAATACACTCACAGACTCAAACCACAGCCGCGCAGTCTTCCATCTTCTCACAAGAGATACTAGCAATCGACATTCAGGCACAGCAATAATACAAGCCTCTCTCAAACCACGCCTGTCCAGTCCGAATACCCAAGCCTCGTCTGCCGTTTCTCTCTCTGAGCACTTGCCCTGTGGAATCGAGTCCAGCGGGAACTGCGTGCGTCACGCTTGCACTTGCTTGACCGCTGACAGTTAGCCTTAATCACCAGCAAACCTGTAGATAGGTAACTGGTATTTGCCTGGCGCTCGTAACGACGCCGCGGCACAACTATTGGGGATTATGACAGTGACAAATCAGGACTATAGGCTGGATGTTGCAGAATTTCCCACATCTTCTTTGCTAATGCTTCCTGCACAATCTTTGCGACATGCGGACGAGCATTATCGCGCAACAAAATCACACCTCGAGAAAGCATGCCGGATCGTTTATTCGTGATGGCTATTTGCAGCTTTTCTAGTATTTGCAAGTAGTGGGTAGAGTTGATGTTGACACCAGATTCTTTAAAGTCGGCCAACAATAGCCCTTCATGATTAAAAAAAAAAATGTGCTCAGCATAACCTTACCAGCGGAAACCTGTAACTTGAATTTTTTGGCTTTTGGTGATCCAGCGTGTTTCCATTGCATGCTCCCTCTCTCTTTTGCTGCTCGGCTCAAAGTGGTGACATCATGATTCATCGCTTGCCACTATGAGGAGGAGAAATGCATCACCCTCCACTATGTAACGCAGCAAGTGGTTCAAACACTTTCCCATGCGTTCCTCTTTTTGGTGGTCGGTCAACATCCGTGGTACCCACTGTGAACACACCTTCCAATATTGCAGTTTCTTACGAACGACCTTTTGAATTGCCCAGAACGTATGCCTCGACAACGGTTCATCTGTACTGCTGCATCAATTTTGGCGATGGTGTTTTTCTGCTGCAACAATATACGCTTGACCGGCCGTCGAAGATCTTTCGTGAATTGACGTCCTTTTCGAAACATTCGTGCCCAGTCTGTCACTGTTGTCTTCGACACACATTTGTTACCGTACGCTGCCTGCATTCTTCGATGAATGTCCACTGGTCGACATCCTTTAAATGAAAGATACTGAATTACCGCTCTTTGAGGTTCTTTGGACGGATTTTTGGTCAACCCGGCCATTTTCTCAACGGTCAGAAACAGAACATATGTATCATGGGAGGATAAGCACGTGCTCTTTTATTCAGTGGTCAGTACTTATCACATGACTAT
>OY992879.1:154780739-154800739 GCA_963921405.1 Cepaea hortensis
TAGTTTCCTACTCTCGTCCTGCTTGTACATTCTATCAGGCTGGTGTTCGTCCATCTTTTCATGGTATCTTCCCACTTGTATCGTTGTCTGCATCTTATGAGCTTACACCTTATCCTCCAGTAAAGTTGTTATAAGAGTGTTATGTCTTGTCTTTTAACGTGACCGAAATATTTTACGTGCTTCTGTTTTATTTCCCTGTTTTTGTTTCCACGAAATACGACATTTATTATAGAACTTCTGTATTTGATTGTGTTCGTTTCAATAAAATACGACATTTTTGTGCGTTCGCAATCATTGAACTCAAGCGTTGTCAATATACTTGCTACTACTTCTAGTACAATGGACTGATGTGGTTAGCTTTCCCTATTGCCCGTGTCCCTTGCCATCAGGTGAGCCCACTCCGACTTCACAGGTACTTGTGATTTACGTCCGAAATCAAGGATGAGAAGTCAACATTTTAATCCATCTGACCGGTGTAGGGGTTGAATCCGCTACCTTGGCATCAGTACACCGGAAGTTTAACAGCGAGCGCCCTTATTAATTCAGCCATGCTGCCTCCATATAACATAGTCTTGACTATATGCACATCTCAAGGGCCTCCACTCGACTTTCTAGTTGCTTGTTTCACGGTAAGGTGCTACTGTCGCAAGTAGCCGCTGTAGTGCAGTAGCAGGCACGCCTGTCTGACAGTTGTCCTGTGTTCGCATCCACATGAAAGCAGATTAACAATGTTTGACCACTGCTTCCAAGTTGACCCAGTCAAGAATGGGTCGCAGAAAATCTTCTGGGAAGTGGGACCGTCAGCGTAATATTTGGCCACGTCACCTGGAACTTCCGGTTGGCTAATAAATAACTAGGTATAACAACATATACCTAATTCTCGTAAAAGTAAACGGGTTCTTTACGTCTCTCTCTCTCTCTCTCTCTCTCTCTCTCTCTCTCTCTCTCTCTCTCTCTCTCTCTCTCTCTCTCTCTCTCTCTCCTGAATGTCTTTCTATTCGTGTTCCAGCACGCCAGTCCCACCATCTGTCTGTCTGTCTGTCTGTCTGTCGGCCTGACTGTGTGACTGCCAATATGTTAATATATATGTCTGTATTATTATGCTGCTTGTCTGACTCTCTGTGTGTTTTACTGTCAGTATCTTTATGTGATTCTGTCGGTTTGTCAACACTTTGTATCTATGTCTGTCTATTCCGCTATCCCTCTGTCTGTTTTCTTCCTATCTCACTGTCTGTCTGTACAGATAGAGGACAAGAAGAGAGAGAGAGAGAGAGAGAGAGAGAGAGAGAGAGAGAGAGAGAGAGAGAGAGAGAGACAGACAGACAGACAGACAGAGAGAGAAGAAAGAGAGGGAGGAGAGAGAAGCAGTGAGTGGAAGAGCGGGAGTGAGAGAGACAGAGAGAGGGAGATGGAGAGGGAGAGGGAAAGAGAGATAGACAGAGGGAGATGGAAAGAGAAAGAGAGAGAGAGTAGGGAAGAGATACATTGAGAGGGGGAGTGGGGTAGAGAGAGGGTGGGGGAAAGAGCAGTACAGCGAGAGAGATTGTGAGAGATGAGACGGGGGGGGGGGAAGAGTGGGAGAGAGAGGGAGAGATACAGGGATAAAGAGAGAGAGAGAGAAAGAGAGAGGAAGGGAACATGATAGACAGAGAGGGAGAGGAAGGGAGATTGAGAGATATAGAGAGATGGGGGAAAGAGGCAGATAAAGAAAAGGCGAGAGATAGAGAGAGTAAGAGAGATAGAGATAGAGAGAGTGATACGGAGACAGAGGGAGATATAGAGATATTGAGAGAAAGAGAGAGAGAGAGAGAGAGATAGAAATAGACTGAGGGAGAGAGATTGTAGACTGCAGGAAGCTCATACATACAATGTATGTAACAGGATGACAGGCTAGGCAAGCTCGAGCCTCCGTGTGAGTGAGCAGAAAGACGTTGTATAGTGAGCGATATTGAGTAGGGCAAGTGTGCCTGTCGGAAAGATGAGTGACTGGCGCTGGGAGCGGGCAGTTGCTGGTTTGTCAGCGGAGGAAATTGGTTTGTCAGTACAATGAAAGGAGCAGAGGAACACACGAGGAGAAGATGAAAGGGAAACAATGAAGAGCAGAGGCAGGTGAAGGGAGTCAGGGAAGTGAGTTGTGGATGAGAGAAGGTGATTGAGATAACAGACATGGGGAGACAGAGTGCTGGAGGGAAGGTAAATAGATGTAGGTACGGACTGAATCTAGAGGCGCGACTTAGATGGGGAAGAATGTAGGTAGACGATTGAGTTGGCGAAAAGATAAACGAGGAGGCGGGCGGATGGATAGATGAGCGGACGAGAGGATGGATAAATGTATTGCTAGTTGGATTGGAGAATGGGTGCATGAATGGATTAATGGATACTAGATTGCTGGTTAGATGATTGGTTGGTTGGGTGTATGGTTGGCTGGTTGGCTGAATTGATAGTTGGATGGTTGTTTGAATGGATGATTGGATGGATGGATAGCTGGTTGGAAGGATGGATAGTAGGGGATATACATACAGGCAGGCAGGCAGGTACAGACGGGCAGGCAGGTACAGACAGAAATACAGACAGACAGACAAACAGACGGACGAACGGATGAATGGATGGATGGGTGGACGGATAGACAGACAGACAGACAGACAGACAGATGGATAGATGGATGGATGGATGGATGGATAGATAGATAGATAGATAGATAGATAGATAGATAGATAGATAGATAGATAGATAGATAGATAGATAGATAGATAGATAGATAGATAGATAGATAGATAGATAGATAGATAGATAGATAGACATATACAAATTACGGTTATGTGGTAAACAATAACACCCATCTTGTAAGGGTCGCTGTACGATTTATTTTAAAGAAAAATGGACTCGACCGTTTCAAATCAAATACGGCTTAATAAACAGATGTGGTCCCTAACACCAGAATACCTGGGTCCTTTCTTTGATAATAACCAGTTTGTCTCAAGTTCCTCTTTGCACAATCCCCAAGGAAATATGACAAATTGTGTTCTGGTTATCATTGTCTCTGTCGCCATCATTTTTTCATTCCACTGACAACGTCAAGCTAAGCGTGACAAATCCTAAAGTTGACATCAAACACGTCAGACAGACGATCTCTTGGGACCTGGCAGGGGACGACTTAAGAAACTAATTTGTGGCCGTGGACATCACGCGAGATGTTTGATTCGTGAGACAGCTCAGGTCGGAGGTCAAGTGTCGGATTGGTTCATTAGTGGAGCAGGGGAAGGATGGACATGGTGGAAAATGTACACTGACGATCTGAATTTGTGTACACGTGTTGTATGAAAGGGGAAAGGGGGAGGGGGGTCGCTGTGGTGTAATGGCTAAATGCTAGCCTGCGTTCCCCGAGCATCAAGGGTTCGAATCCGTAATTTGTTGCATATCCTTTACAGGACGTCGCAGTCAACCCCACAGAAGTTGTACAGACCAAATGAAACCAGATGAAGAGGGGTGCCATGTAAAATATGGACAGAGAGAATAACAGCTCATGGGAATCTCGATATATGAAGTCAATTAACGGGTACTCTCCAGCTGTTTATGCTTCGCCTAATCATCGCAAGTTACAGGAGAAACCAGAATAGATGAGATGAGATTGGATGAGATGGGATGATGAGATCAGATGAGATAAACTGAGATGATGAGATGATATGAGATTAGATGATATATATTATTAAATGACATGAGATGAGATTAGATGAAATGAGGTGCTATTAAATGACATGAGATGAGATTAGATGAAGTGAGATTAGATGAAATGAGATGATGGATCATGGTAATGTGACAACAAAAACAATGAAACATGAAAAGAAGAAGAAAAATCGCTTTAAAAAAAAGACACACACAACAACAACAACAACAACAACAACAACAACAACAACAACAACAACAAAGTCATATGAAACCTGTACCAAAAGGAACACACAGTCCCACTCCAGCGAGAGTACTAAAGCTACTTAGTTGCACTTCCTGTGCACATTTCAACTTTGTTCCATCAACACACGGATATGACCACACACGTGTCCAGTTCACAACATACAAACGAATGAGTAGCTTATAAATATATATTCATGTAGTATTTTTCATGTAGTATTTGTCATTTAGTATTTGTCATGTAGTATTTATTTTTCATTTAGTATTTGTCATGTAGTATTTATTTTTCATGTAGTATTTGTCATTTTACCTAGGGGCATTTATAACATCAGATGGAAGATGTACAACCGAGATTAGGAGCAGAATAGGGCAGGCAAAAGCCGCATTTCAGAAAATGAGGAGTATCTTGTGCAATAAGTCACTATCACTGAATGTAAGAAAGACAGTGCCGAAATGCTATGTAGAACCAGTTTTGCTGTATGGCAGTGAATCTTGGAATGTAAATGGACAAAGTAAGAAGAAATTAGAAGCAACAGAGATGTGGTTCCTGAGACGAATGTTGCGAATTCCTTGGATTGCCAGAGTAACTAACGATGACTGCCTGAAACAGGCTAATGAAACTAGAACATTATATACAACAATAAGACAGAGACAAACATCTTTCTTCGGTCACGTGATGAGAAGAGAGGCATTGGAGAACATCGTAACAACTGGAAAGATCGAGGGGAAGAGAGGCAGAGGCAGACCAAGAGAAATGATGCTGGATGGATTGAGACGGTGGCATGGAGGAATATCAGCAGCAGAGTTGATCCAGAAACCCAAAGACCGAGATCTGTGGAGAGCCATGAACGCCTACGCCAGCTGGCACGGCACTTGATGATGATGCTGATGATGATTTGTCATTTAGTATTTGTCATGCAGTATTTGTCATGCAGTATTTGTCATGTAGTATTTGTCATGTAGTATTTTTCATGTGGTATTTGTCATGTAGTATTTGCCATGTAGTATTTGTCATGTAGTATTTATTTTTCATGTAGTGTTTGTCATGTAGTGTTTGTCATGTAGTATTTGTCATGTAGTATTTGTCATGTAGTATTTGTCATGTAGTATTTGTCATGTAGTATTTGTCATGTAGTATTTGTCATGTAGTATTTGTCATGTAGTATCTTTCATGTAGTATTTGTCATGTAGTATTTGTCATGTAGTATTTGTCATGTAGTATCTTTCATGTAGTATTTGTCATGTAGTATTTGTCATGTAGTATTTGTCATGTAGTATTTGTCATGTAGTATTTGTCATGTAGTATCTTTCATGTAGTAGTTGTCATGTAGTATTTGTCATGTAGTATTTATTTTTCATGTAGTATGTGTCATGTAGTATTTGCCATGTAGTATTTGTCATGTAGTATTTGTCATGTAGTATTTGTCATATAGTATTTGTCATGTAGTATTTGTCAGGTAGTATTTGTCATGTAGTATTTATTTTTCATGTAGTATGTGTCATGTAGTATTTGTCATGTAGTATTTGTCATGTAGTATTTGTCATGTAGTATTTGTCATGTAGTATTTGTCATGTAGTATTTGTCGTGTAGTATTTGTCATGTAGTATTTGTCATGTAGTATCTTTCATGTAGTATTTGTCATGTAGTATTTGTCATGTAGTATTTGTCATGTAGTATTTGTCATGTAGTATTTGTCATGTAGTATCTTTCATGTAGTATTTGTCATGTAGTATTTGTCATGTAGTATTTGTCATGTAGTATTTGTCATGTAGTATTTGTCATGTAGTATTTGTCATGTAGTATCTTTCATGTAGTAGTTGTCATGTAGTATTTGTCATGTAGTAATTATTTTTCATGTAGTATTTGTCATGTAGTATCTTTCATGTAGTATTTGTCATGTAGTATCTTTCATGTAGTATTTGTCATGTAGTATTTGTCATGTAGTATCTTTCATGTAGTATTTGTCATGTAGTATTTGTCATGTAGTATTTGTCATGTAGTATTTGTCATGTAGTATTTGTCATGTAGTATCTTTCATGTAGTAGTTGTCATGTAGTATTTGTCATGTAGTATTTGTCATGAAGTATTTGCCACGTAATAATTTGTGATGTAGTATTTATTTTTCTTGTAGTATTTGTCATGTAGTATCTTTCATGTAGTATTTTTCATGTAGTATTTGTCATGTAGTATCTTTCATGTAGTATTTGTCATGTAGTATTTGTCATGTAGTATTTGTCATGTAGTATTTGCCATGTAGTATTTGTCATGTAGTATTTATTTTTCATGTAGTATGTGTCATGTAGTATGTGTCATGTAGTATTTGTCATGTAGTATTTGTCATGTAGTATTTGTCATGTAGTATTTGTCATGTAGTATTTGTCATGTAGTATCTTTCATGTAGTATTTGTCATGTAGTATTTGTCATGTAGTATTTATTTTTCATGTAGTATGTGTCATGTAGTATTTGTCATGTAGTATTTGTCATGTAGTATTTGTCATGTAGTATTTGTCATGTAGTATTTGTCATGTAGTATCTTTCATGTAGTATTTGTCATGTAGTATTTGTCATGTAGTATTTATTTTTCATGTAGTATTTGTTATGTAGTATTTTTCATGTAGTATTTGTCATGTAGTATTTGTCATGTAGTATTTGTCATGTAGTATTTGTCATGTAGTATCTGTCATGTAGTATTTGTCATGTAGTATTTTTCATGTAGTATTTGTCATGTAGTATCTTTCATGTAGTATTTGTCATGTAGTATCTTTCATGTAGTATTTGTCATGTAGTATTTCTCATGTAGTATTTGTCATGTAGTATTTCTCATGTAGTATTTGTCATATAGTATCTTTCATGTAGTATTTGTCATGTAGTATTTGTCATGTAGTATTTGTCAGGTAGTATTTGTCATGTGGTATATTTCATGTAGTATTTGTCATGTAGTATTTGTCATGTAGTATTTATTTTTCATGTAGTATTTGTTATGTAGTATTTTTCATGTAGTATTTGTCATGTAGTATTTGTCATGTAGTATTTGTCATGTAGTATTTGTCATGTAGTATTTGTCATGTAGTATTTGTCATGTAGTATCTTTCCTGTAGTAGTTGTCATGTAGTATTTGTCATGTAGTATTTGTCAGGTAGTATTTGCCACGTAATAATTTGTGATGTAGTATTTATTTTTCTTGTAGTATTTGTCATGTAGTATCTTTCATGTAGTATTTTTCATGTAGTATTTGTCATGTAGTATCTTTCATGTAGTATTTGTCATGTAGTATTTGTCATGTAGTATTTGCCATGTAGTATTTGTCATGTAGTATTTATTTTTCATGTAGTATGTGTCATGTAGTATTTGTCATGTAGTATTTGTCATGTAGTATTTGTCATGTAGTATTTGTCATGTAGTATTTTTCATGTAGTATCTTTCATGTAGTATTTGTCATGTAGTATTTGTCATGTAGTATTTATTTTTCATGTAGTATGTGTCATGTAGTATTTGTCATGTAGTATTTGTCATGTAGTATTTGTCATGTAGTATTTGTCATGTAGTATTTGTCATGTAGTATCTTTCATGTAGTATTTGTCATGTAGTATTTGTCATGTAGTATTTATTTTTCATGTAGTATTTGTTATGTAGTATTTTTCATGTAGTATTTGTCATGTAGTATTTGTCATGTAGTGTTTGTCATGTAGTATTTGTCATGTAGTATCTGTCATGTAGTATTTGTCATGTAGTATTTTTCATGTAGTATTTGTCATGTAGTATCTTTCATGTAGTATTTGTCATGTAGTATCTTTCATGTAGTATTTGTCATGTAGTATTTCTCATGTAGTATTTGTCATGTAGTATTTCTCATGTAGTATTTGTCATATAGTATTTGTCAAGTAGTATCTTTCATGTAGTATTTGTCATGTAGTATTTGTCATGTAGTATTTGTCAGGTAGTATTTGTCATGTAGTATATTTCATGTAGTATTTGTCATGTAGTATTTGTCATGTAGTATCTTTTATGTAGTATTTGTCATGTAGTATTTGTCATGTAGTATTTTTATGTAGTATTTGTCATGTAGTATTTGTCATGTAGTATTTGTCATGTAGTATCTTTCATGTAGTATTTGTCATGTAGTATTTGTCATGTAGTATTTGTCATGTAGTATCTTTCATGTAGTATTTGTCATGTAGTATTTGTCATGTAGTATTTGTCATGTAGTATTTGTCATGTAGTATTTGTCATGTAGTATCTTTCATGTAGTAGTTGTCATGTAGTATTTGTCATGTAGTATTTATTTTTCATGTAGTATGTGTCATGTAGTATTTGCCATGTAGTATTTGTCATGTAGTATTTGTCATGTAGTATTTGTCAGGTAGTATTTGTCATGTAGTATTTGTCAGGTAGTATTTGTCATGTAGTATTTATTTTTCATGTAGTATGTGTCATGTAGTATTTGTCATGTAGTATTTGTCATGTAGTATTTGTCATGTAGTATTTGTCATGTAGTATTTGTCATGTAGTATTTGTCGTGTAGTATTTGTCATGTAGTATTTGTCATGTAGTATCTTTCATGTAGTATTTGTCATGTAGTATTTGTCATGTAGTATTTGTCATGTAGTATTTGTCATGTAGTATTTGTCATGTAGTATCTTTCATGTAGTATTTGTCATGTAGTATTTGTCATGTAGTATTTGTCATGTAGTATTTGTCATGTAGTATTTGTCATGTAGTATTTGTCATGTAGTATTTGTCATGTAGTATCTTTCATGTAGTAGTTGTCATGTAGTATTTGTCATGTAGTAATTATTTTTCATGTAGTATTTGTCATGTAGTATCTTTCATGTAGTATTTGTCATGTAGTATCTTTCATGTAGTATTTGTCATGTAGTATTTGTCATGTAGTATCTTTCATGAAGTATTTGTCATGTAGTATTTGTCATGTAGTATTTGTCATGTAGTATTTGTCATGTAGTATTTGTCATGTAGTATCTTTCATGTAGTAGTTGTCATGTAGTATTTGTCATGTAGTATTTGTCATGAAGTATTTGCCACGTAATAATTTGTGATGTAGTATTTATTTTTCTTGTAGTATTTGTCATGTAGTATCTTTCATGTAGTATTTTTCATGTAGTATTTGTCATGTAGTATCTTTCATGTAGTATTTGTCATGTAGTATTTGTCATATAGTATTTGTCATGTAGTATTTGCCATGTAGTATTTGTCATGTAGTATTTATTTTTCATGTAGTATGTGTCATGTAGTATGTGTCATGTAGTATTTGTCATGTAGTATTTGTCATGTAGTATTTGTCATGTAGTATTTGTCATGTAGTATTTGTCATGTAGTATCTTTCATGTAGTATTTGTCATGTAGTATTTGTCATGTAGTATTTATTTTTCATGTAGTATGTGTCATGTAGTATTTGTCATGTAGTATTTGTCATGTAGTATTTGTCATGTAGTATTTGTCATGTAGTATTTGTCATGTAGTATCTTTCATGTAGTATTTGTCATGTAGTATTTGTCATGTAGTATTTATTTTTCATGTAGTATTTGTTATGTAGTATTTTTCATGTAGTATTTGTCATGTAGTATTTGTCATGTAGTATTTGTCATGTAGTATTTGTCATGTAGTATCTGTCATGTAGTATTTGTCATGTAGTATTTTTCATGTAGTATTTGTCATGTAGTATCTTTCATGTAGTATTTGTCATGTAGTATCTTTCATGTAGTATTTGTCATGTAGTATTTCTCATGTAGTATTTGTCATGTAGTATTTCTCATGTAGTATTTGTCATATAGTATCTTTCATGTAGTATTTGTCATGTAGTATTTGTCATGTAGTATTTGTCAGGTAGTATTTGTCATGTGGTATATTTCATGTAGTATTTGTCATGTAGTATTTGTCATGTAGTATTTATTTTTCATGTAGTATTTGTTATGTAGTATTTTTCATGTAGTATTTGTCATGTAGTATTTGTCATGTAGTATTTGTCATGTAGTATTTGTCATGTAGTATTTGTCATGTAGTATTTGTCATGTAGTATATTTCCTGTAGTAGTTGTCATGTAGTATTTGTCATGTAGTATTTGTCAGGTAGTATTTGCCACGTAATAATTTGTGATGTAGTATTTATTTTTCTTGTAGTATTTGTCATGTAGTATCTTTCATGTAGTATTTTTCATGTAGTATTTGTCATGTAGTATCTTTCATGTAGTATTTGTCATGTAGTATTTGTCATGTAGTATTTGCCATGTAGTATTTGTCATGTAGTATTTATTTTTCATGTAGTATGTGTCATGTAGTATTTGTCATGTAGTATTTGTCATGTAGTATTTGTCATGTAGTATTTGTCATGTAGTATTTTTCATGTAGTATCTTTCATGTAGTATTTGTCATGTAGTATTTGTCATGTAGTATTTATTTTTCATGTAGTATGTGTCATGTAGTATTTGTCATGTAGTATTTGTCATGTAGTATTTGTCATGTAGTATTTGTCATGTAGTATTTGTCATGTAGTATCTTTCATGTAGTATTTGTCATGTAGTATTTGTCATGTAGTATTTATTTTTCATGTAGTATTTGTTATGTAGTATTTTTCATGTAGTATTTGTCATGTAGTATTTGTCATGTAGTATTTGTCATGTAGTATTTGTCATGTAGTATTTGTCGTGTAGTATTTGTCATGTAGTATTTGTCATGTAGTATCTTTCATGTAGTATTTGTCATGTAGTATTTGTCATGTAGTATTTGTCATGTAGTATTTGTCATGTAGTATTTGTCATGTAGTATCTTTCATGTAGTATTTGTCATGTAGTATTTGTCATGTAGTATTTGTCATGTAGTATTTGTCATGTAGTATTTGTCATGTAGTATCTTTCATGTAGTAGTTGTCATGTAGTATTTGTCATGTAGTAATTATTTTTCATGTAGTATTTGTCATGTAGTATCTTTCATGTAGTATTTGTCATGTAGTATCTTTCATGTAGTATTTGTCATGTAGTATTTGTCATGTAGTATTTGTCATGTAGTATCTTTCATGTAGTATTTGTCATGTAGTATTTGTCATGTAGTATTTGTCATGTAGTATTTGTCATGTAGTATTTGTCATGTAGTATCTTTCATGTTGTAGTTGTCATGTAGTATTTGTCATGTAGTATTTATTTTTCATGTAGTATGTGTCATGTAGTATTTGCCATGTAGTATTTGTCATGTAGTATTTGTCATGTAGTATTTGTCATATAGTATTTGTCATGTAGTATTTGTCAGGTAGTATTTGTCATGTAGTATTTATTTTTCATGTAGTATGTGTCATGTAGTATTTGTCATGTA
Source organism: Cepaea hortensis (assembly GCA_963921405.1). Lineage (NCBI taxonomy): Eukaryota > Metazoa > Mollusca > Gastropoda > Stylommatophora > Helicidae > Cepaea > Cepaea hortensis. The sequence continues at coordinate 154,791,967 of OY992879.1, forward strand.
GTATTTGTCATGTAGTATTTGTCATGTAGTATTTGTCATGTAGTATTTGTCATGTAGTATTTGTCGTGTAGTATTTGTCATGTAGTATTTGTCATGTAGTATCTTTCATGTAGTATTTGTCATGTAGTATTTGTCATGTAGTATTTGTCATGTAGTATTTGTCATGTAGTATTTGTCATGTAGTATCTTTCATGTAGTATTTGTCATGTAGTATTTGTCATGTAGTATTTGTCATGTAGTATTTGTCATGTAGTATTTGTCATGTAGTATTTGTCATGTAGTATCTTTCATGTAGTAGTTGTCATGTAGTATTTGTCATGTAGTAATTATTTTTCATGTAGTATTTGTCATGTAGTATCTTTCATGTAGTATTTGTCATGTAGTATCTTTCATGTAGTATTTGTCATGTAGTATTTGTCATGTAGTATCTTTCATGTAGTATTTGTCATGTAGTATTTGTCATGTAGTATTTGTCATGTAGTATTTGTCATGTAGTATTTGTCATGTAGTATCTTTCATGTAGTAGTTGTCATGTAGTATTTGTCATGTAGTATTTGTCATGAAGTATTTGCCACGTAATAATTTGTGATGTAGTATTTATTTTTCTTGTAGTATTTGTCATGTAGTATCTTTCATGTAGTATTTTTCATGTAGTATTTGTCATGTAGTATCTTTCATGTAGTATTTGTCATGTAGTATTTGTCATGTAGTATTTGTCATGTAGTATTTGCCATGTAGTATTTGTCATGTAGTATTTATTTTTCATGTAGTATGTGTCATGTAGTATTTGTCATGTAGTATTTGTCATGTAGTATTTGTCATGTAGTATTTGTCATGTAGTATTTGTCATGTAGTATCTTTCCTGTAGTATTTGTCATGTAGTATTTGTCATGTAGTATTTATTTTTCATGTAGTATTTGTTATGTAGTATTTTTCATGTAGTATTTGTCATGTAGTATTTGTCATGTAGTATTTGTCATGTAGTATTTGTCATGTAGTATCTGTCATGTAGTATTTGTCATGTAGTATTTTTCATGTAGTATTTGTCATGTAGTATCTTTCATGTAGTATTTGTCATGTAGTATCTTTCATGTAGTATTTGTCATGTAGTATTTCTCATGTAGTATTTGTCATGTAGTATTTCTCATGTAGTATTTGTCATATAGTATCTTTCATGTAGTATTTGTCATGTAGTATTTGTCATGTAGTATTTGTCAGGTAGTATTTGTCATGTGGTATATTTCATGTAGTATTTGTCATGTAGTATTTGTCATGTAGTATTTATTTTTCATGTAGTATTTGTTATGTAGTATTTTTCATGTAGTATTTGTCATGTAGTATTTGTCATGTAGTATTTGTCATGTAGTATTTGTCATGTAGTATTTGTCATGTAGTATTTGTCATGTAGTATCTTTCCTGTAGTAGTTGTCATGTAGTATTTGTCATGTAGTATTTGTCAGGTAGTATTTGCCACGTAATAATTTGTGATGTAGTATTTATTTTTCTTGTAGTATTTGTCATGTAGTATCTTTCATGTAGTATTTTTCATGTAGTATTTGTCATGTAGTATCTTTCATGTAGTATTTGTCATGTAGTATTTGTCATGTAGTATTTGCCATGTAGTATTTGTCATGTAGTATTTATTTTTCATGTAGTATGTGTCATGTAGTATTTGTCATGTAGTATTTGTCATGTAGTATTTGTCATGTAGTATTTGTCATGTAGTATTTTTCATGTAGTATCTTTCATGTAGTATTTGTCATGTAGTATTTGTCATGTAGTATTTATTTTTCATGTAGTATGTGTCATGTAGTATTTGTCATGTAGTATTTGTCATGTAGTATTTGTCATGTAGTATTTGTCATGTAGTATTTGTCATGTAGTATCTTTCATGTAGTATTTGTCATGTAGTATTTGTCATGTAGTATTTATTTTTCATGTAGTATTTGTTATGTAGTATTTTTCATGTAGTATTTGTCATGTAGTATTTGTCATGTAGTATTTGTCATGTAGTATTTGTCATGTAGTATCTGTCATGTAGTATTTGTCATGTAGTATTTTTCATGTAGTATTTGTCATGTAGTATCTTTCATGTAGTATTTGTCATGTAGTATCTTTCATGTAGTATTTGTCATGTAGTATTTCTCATGTAGTATTTGTCATGTAGTATTTCTCATGTAGTATTTGTCATATAGTATTTGTCAAGTAGTATCTTTCATGTAGTATTTGTCATGTAGTATTTGTCATGTAGTATTTGTCAGGTAGTATTTGTCATGTAGTATATTTCATGTAGTATTTGTCATGTAGTATTTGTCATGTAGTATCTTTTATGTAGTATTTGTCATGTAGTATTTGTCATGTAGTATTTTTATGTAGTATTTGTCATGTAGTATTTGTCATGTAGTATTTGTCATGTAGTATCTTTCATGTAGTATTTGTCATGTAGTATTTGTCATGTAGTATTTGTCATGTAGTATCTTTCATGTAGTATTTGTCATGTAGTATTTGTCATGTAGTATTTGTCATGTAGTATTTGTCATGTAGTATTTGTCATGTAGTATCTTTCATGTAGTAGTTGTCATGTAGTATTTGTCATGTAGTATTTATTTTTCATGTAGTATGTGTCATGTAGTATTTGCCATGTAGTATTTGTTATGTAGTATTTGTCATGTAGTATTTGTCAGGTAGTATTTGTCATGTAGTATTTGTCAGGTAGTATTTGTCATGTAGTATTTATTTTTCATGTAGTATGTGTCATGTAGTATTTGTCATGTAGTATTTGTCATGTAGTATTTGTCATGTAGTATTTGTCATGTAGTATTTGTCATGTAGTATTTGTCGTGTAGTATTTGTCATGTAGTATTTGTCATGTAGTATCTTTCATGTAGTATTTGTCATGTAGTATTTGTCATGTAGTATTTGTCATGTAGTATTTGTCATGTAGTATTTGTCATGTAGTATCTTTCATGTAGTATTTGTCATGTAGTATTTGTCATGTAGTATTTGTCATGTAGTATTTGTCATGTAGTATTTGTCATGTAGTATTTGTCATGTAGTATCTTTCATGTAGTAGTTGTCATGTAGTATTTGTCATGTAGTAATTATTTTTCATGTAGTATTTGTCATGTAGTATCTTTCATGTAGTATTTGTCATGTAGTATCTTTCATGTAGTATTTGTCATGTAGTATTTGTCATGTAGTATCTTTCATGAAGTATTTGTCATGTAGTATTTGTCATGTAGTATTTGTCATGTAGTATTTGTCATGTAGTATTTGTCATGTAGTATCTTTCATGTAGTAGTTGTCATGTAGTATTTGTCATGTAGTATTTGTCATGAAGTATTTGCCACGTAATAATTTGTGATGTAGTATTTATTTTTCTTGTAGTATTTGTCATGTAGTATCTTTCATGTAGTATTTTTCATGTAGTATTTGTCATGTAGTATCTTTCATGTAGTATTTGTCATGTAGTATTTGTCATGTAGTATTTGTCATGTAGTATTTGCCATGTAGTATTTGTCATGTAGTATTTATTTTTCATGTAGTATGTGTCATGTAGTATGTGTCATGTAGTATTTGTCATGTAGTATTTGTCATGTAGTATTTGTCATGTAGTATTTGTCATGTAGTATTTGTCATGTAGTATCTTTCATGTAGTATTTGTCATGTAGTATTTGTCATGTAGTATTTATTTTTCATGTAGTATGTGTCATGTAGTATTTGTCATGTAGTATTTGTCATGTAGTATTTGTCATGTAGTATTTGTCATGTAGTATTTGTCATGTAGTATCTTTCATGTAGTATTTGTCATGTAGTATTTGTCATGTAGTATTTATTTTTCATGTAGTATTTGTTATGTAGTATTTTTCATGTAGTATTTGTCATGTAGTATTTGTCATGTAGTATTTGTCATGTAGTATTTGTCATGTAGTATCTGTCATGTAGTATTTGTCATGTAGTATTTTTCATGTAGTATTTGTCATGTAGTATCTTTCATGTAGTATTTGTCATGTAGTATCTTTCATGTAGTATTTGTCATGTAGTATTTCTCATGTAGTATTTGTCATGTAGTATTTCTCATGTAGTATTTGTCATATAGTATCTTTCATGTAGTATTTGTCATGTAGTATTTGTCATGTAGTATTTGTCAGGTAGTATTTGTCATGTGGTATATTTCATGTAGTATTTGTCATGTAGTATTTGTCATGTAGTATTTATTTTTCATGTAGTATTTGTTATGTAGTATTTTTCATGTAGTATTTGTCATGTAGTATTTGTCATGTAGTATTTGTCATGTAGTATTTGTCATGTAGTATTTGTCATGTAGTATTTGTCATGTAGTATCTTTCCTGTAGTAGTTGTCATGTAGTATTTGTCATGTAGTATTTGTCAGGTAGTATTTGCCACGTAATAATTTGTGATGTAGTATTTATTTTTCTTGTAGTATTTGTCATGTAGTATCTTTCATGTAGTATTTTTCATGTAGTATTTGTCATGTAGTATCTTTCATGTAGTATTTGTCATGTAGTATTTGTCATGTAGTATTTGCCATGTAGTATTTGTCATGTAGTATTTATTTTTCATGTAGTATGTGTCATGTAGTATTTGTCATGTAGTATTTGTCATGTAGTATTTGTCATGTAGTATTTGTCATGTAGTATTTTTCATGTAGTATCTTTCATGTAGTATTTGTCATGTAGTATTTGTCATGTAGTATTTATTTTTCATGTAGTATGTGTCATGTAGTATTTGTCATGTAGTATTTGTCATGTAGTATTTGTCATGTAGTATTTGTCATGTAGTATTTGTCATGTAGTATCTTTCATGTAGTATTTGTCATGTAGTATTTGTCATGTAGTATTTATTTTTCATGTAGTATTTGTTATGTAGTATTTTTCATGTAGTATTTGTCATGTAGTATTTGTCATGTAGTATTTGTCATGTAGTATTTGTCATGTAGTATCTGTCATGTAGTATTTGTCATGTAGTATTTTTCATGTAGTATTTGTCATGTAGTATCTTTCATGTAGTATTTGTCATGTAGTATCTTTCATGTAGTATTTGTCATGTAGTATTTCTCATGTAGTATTTGTCATGTAGTATTTCTCATGTAGTATTTGTCATATAGTATTTGTCAAGTAGTATCTTTCATGTAGTATTTGTCATGTAGTATTTGTCATGTAGTATTTGTCAGGTAGTATTTGTCATGTAGTATATTTCATGTAGTATTTGTCATGTAGTATTTGTCATGTAGTATCTTTTATGTAGTATTTGTCATGTAGTATTTGTCATGTAGTATTTTTATGTAGTATTTGTCATGTAGTATTTGTCATGTAGTATTTGTCATGTAGTATCTTTCATGTAGTATTTGTCATGTAGTATTTGTCATGTAGTATTTGTCATGTAGTATCTTTCATGTAGTATTTGTCATGTAGTATTTGTCATGTAGTATTTGTCATGTAGTATTTGTCATGTAGTATTTGTCATGTAGTATCTTTCATGTAGTAGTTGTCATGTAGTATTTGTCATGTAGTATTTATTTTTCATGTAGTATGTGTCATGTAGTATTTGCCATGTAGTATTTGTCATGTAGTATTTGTCATGTAGTATTTGTCAGGTAGTATTTGTCATGTAGTATTTGTCAGGTAGTATTTGTCATGTAGTATTTATTTTTCATGTAGTATGTGTCATGTAGTATTTGTCATGTAGTATTTGTCATGTAGTATTTGTCATGTAGTATTTGTCATGTAGTATTTGTCATGTAGTATTTGTCGTGTAGTATTTGTCATGTAGTATTTGTCATGTAGTATCTTTCATGTAGTATTTGTCATGTAGTATTTGTCATGTAGTATTTGTCATGTAGTATTTGTCATGTAGTATTTGTCATGTAGTATCTTTCATGTAGTATTTGTCATGTAGTATTTGTCATGTAGTATTTGTCATGTAGTATTTGTCATGTAGTATTTGTCATGTAGTATTTGTCATGTAGTATCTTTCATGTAGTAGTTGTCATGTAGTATTTGTCATGTAGTAATTATTTTTCATGTAGTATTTGTCATGTAGTATCTTTCATGTAGTATTTGTCATGTAGTATCTTTCATGTAGTATTTGTCATGTAGTATTTGTCATGTAGTATCTTTCATGAAGTATTTGTCATGTAGTATTTGTCATGTAGTATTTGTCATGTAGTATTTGTCATGTAGTATCTTTCATGTAGTAGTTGTCATGTAGTATTTGTCATGTAGTATTTGTCATGAAGTATTTGCCACGTAATAATTTGTGATGTAGTATTTATTTTTCTTGTAGTATTTGTCATGTAGTATCTTTCATGTAGTATTTTTCATGTAGTATTTGTCATGTAGTATCTTTCATGTAGTATTTGTCATGTAGTATTTGTCATGTAGTATTTGTCATGTAGTATTTGCCTTGTAGTATTTGTCATGTAGTATTTATTTTTCATGTAGTATGTGTCATGTAGTATTTGTCATGTAGTATTTGTCATTTAGTATTTGTCATGTAGTATTTGTCATGTAGTATTTGTCATGTAGTATTTGTCATGTAGTATCTTTCATGTAGTATTTGTCATGTAGTATTTGTCATGTAGTATTTATTTTTCATGTAGTATGTGTCATGTAGTATTTGTCATGTAGTATTTGTCATGTAGTATTTGTCATGTAGTATTTGTCATGTAGTATTTGTCATGTAGTATCTTTCATGTAGTATTTGTCATGTAGTATTTGTCATGTAGTATTTATTTTTCATGTAGTATTTGTTATGTAGTATTTTTCATGTAGTATTTGTCATGTAGTATTTGTCATGTAGTATTTGTCATGTAGTATCTGTCATGTAGTATTTGTCATGTAGTATTTTTCATGTAGTATTTGTCATGTAGTATCTTTCATGTAGTATTTGTCATGTAGTATCTTTCATGTAGTATTTGTCATGTAGTATTTCTCATGTAGTATTTGTCATGTAGTATTTCTCATGTAGTATTTGTCATATAGTATCTTTCATGTAGTATTTGTCATGTAGTATTTGTCATGTAGTATTTGTCAGGTAGTATTTGTCATGTGGTATATTTCATGTAGTATTTATTTTTCATGTAGTATTTGTTATGTAGTATTTTTCATGTAGTATTTGTCATGTAGTATTTGTCATGTAGTATTTGTCATGTAGTATTTGTCATGTAGTATTTGTCATGTAGTATTTGTCATGTAGTATTTGTCATGTAGTATTTGTCATGTAGTATCTTTCCTGTAGTAGTTGTCATGTAGTATTTGTCATGTAGTATTTGTCAGGTAGTATTTGCCACGTAATAATTTGTGATGTAGTATTTATTTTTCTTGTAGTATTTGTCATGTAGTATCTTTCATGTAGTATTTTTCATGTAGTATTTGTCATGTAGTATCTTTCATGTAGTATTTGTCATGTAGTATCTTTCATGTAGTATTTGTCATGTAGTATTTGTCATGTAGTATTTGCCATGTAGTATTTGTCATGTAGTATTTATTTTTCATGTAGTATGTGTCATGTAGTATTTGTCATGTAGTATTTGTCATGTAGTATTTGTCATGTAGTATTTGTCATGTAGTATTTTTCATGTAGTATCTTTCATGTAGTATTTGTCATGTAGTATTTATTTTTCATGTAGTATGTGTCATGTAGTATTTGTCATGTAGTATTTGTCATGTAGTATTTGTCATGTAGTATTTGTCATGTAGTATTTGTCATGTAGTATCTTTCATGTAGTATTTGTCATGTAGTATTTGTCATGTAGTATTTATTTTTCATGTAGTATTTGTTATGTAGTATTTTTCATGTAGTATTTGTCATGTAGTATTTGTCATGTAGTATTTGTCATGTAGTATCTGTCATGTAGTATTTGTCATGTAGTATTTTTCATGTAGTATTTGTCATGTATTATCTTTCATGTAGTATTTGTCATGTAGTATCTTTCATGTAGTATTTGTCATGTAGTATTTCTCATGTAGTATTTGTCATGTAGTATTTCTCATGTAGTATTTGTCATATAGTATTTGTCAAGTAGTATCTTTCATGTAGTATTTGTCATGTAGTATTTGTCATGTAGTATTTGTCAGGTAGTATTTGTCATGTAGTATATTTCATGTAGTATTTGTCATGTAGTATTTGTCATGTAGTATCTTTTATGTAGTATTTGTCATGTAGTATTTGTCATGTAGTATTTTTATGTAGTATTTGTCATGTAGTATTTTTATGTAGTATTTGTCATGTAGTATCTTTCATGTAGTATTTGTCATGTAGTATTTGTCATGTAGTATTTGTCATGTAGTATTTGTCATGTAGTATTTGTCATGTAGTATTTGTCATGTAGTATCTTTCATGTAGTATTTGTCATGTAGTATTTGTCATGTAGTATCTTTCATGTAGTATTTGTCATGTAGTATTTGTCATGTAGTATTTGTCATGTAGTATTTGTCATGCAGTATTTGCCATGTAGTATTTGTCATGTAGTATCTTTCATGTAGTATTTGTCATGTAGTATTTGTCATGTAGTATTTGCCATGTAGTATTTGCTATGTAGTATTTGTCATGTAGTATTTGTCATGTAGTATTTGTGATGTAGTGTGTGTGTCATGTAGTATTTTTCATGTAGTATTTGTCATGTAGTATTTGTCATGTAGTATCTTTCATGTAGTATTTGTCATGTAGTATTTGTCACGTAGTATTTTATGTAGTATTTGTCATGTAGTATCTTTCATGTAGTATTTGTCATGTAGTATTTGTCATGTAG
>OY992879.1:154815739-154890739 GCA_963921405.1 Cepaea hortensis
GAACAAGTGACCTGAAAAAGTCGGAGTTGTCGACCGAAAGGCGCAAATATCGCAATTGTGCCGTCAGCAGAAACAGCACAAATACAGTTCAATCAACCATAAACAACAGGGACAAACGCAGAAGAGGATGAACACAGCGTATACAAGCTGCAACGAATGAGTTTTGTCTGTCTTTTGTTGTCACCGTTACTGTAGCTTTGGCATGGTTATTTCAGAAAAAAAATTTAAAGGACAATTGTAGCAAAGAGGGAAACAATTCTGGCTTGAAAATAGTAAAGAATCTGGCAATGGAAGAAGTATCCCTACGTCATATATGTCAGGATATTACTAATGAGGATTCGAAATTTACTCTAAAACTAAGTTCTGAAAACGACGTTTTCTGGGGGAGTGCACCAGTTCAACATACAGCAGATACACTACGAGTATAAATATAGCAAAAACTGAAGTAATGCAAGTTAGCAGATCTCCTGGTCCACTAAGTATACAGATAAATGGCACATCTCTGAAGCAAGTTAAAGAATTCAAATATCTTGGAAGTATGATCACAGAAGACAGCAGATTGTATAGAGAAATCGAAATCAGATGTCAAAAAGCAGGTGTACTTACAAATCAACTATTACCCATACTGAAACATCCAAACATATCTATGTCCGCAAAACGACAGATAATAAACAGCATATTCACACGAACCCTATGCTACCAATCTCAAACTTGGATTTTATCCAAATCACACTTACGCAAAATCAACATGTGCGAGATGAGATGCCTGAGGAGAGCTGCCAACTTAACAATCCGAGACCGAATAAGAAATGATGTTATCAGACAGACAGTGGGATCAAAACCTTGTGCCACATTTATCGAAAAACAGAAGATCAAATGGTTTGGCCATCTTGTTAGAATGCAACACCATCAACTACCTGCACTGGCTGAGAAGAGAAGGATTGAGAGATATTGGTACGACTAGATAGATCAGCTGTAGGAGAAGCGGGGGCAGACATTGAGAAATATTGGTGGATAGTCTAAGACAGTTGGATGGAGACATAGCATCAATAGAATTGATCCAGATCACAGAGTCCGAGATATGTGGAGATACAGGAACTCTTTCACGGGCCACATGATGATGACCTTCATTGTGAGAAAGACTAATCCCCCAAAGCAGTTCATCAAAACTACAACTCCTGGCGATGGAAAGGTCAACACGAAGAAGAACCATCAAGAACAGACGCAATTCAAGTCCTCAAACCTTCAAGCTAAGAGGGATAATCCAGCAGTCAGTATTGACCAGCAGCCAGGAAAGGCGAAGTAGCCATCACTTGTCCCCAGATGTCCAGGACACATGGTGGACAATCTCTGCTGTGTCCGGTCAGGGAGATTCGATTTCTTCATCATACTGGCCATCTCTCCAGGGGGTCATCGATGAAGTATTAGCCGACGTTCCCTAAAGCTGGAGGGTTATTGAAAGACAGAAAAGATGTAGGTGATTGGGGCGGGAGGGGGGGGGGAGAGAAAATAGGGAGGGTCAAAGGTCAATTACTGCTGAAGCCTGGTTGTTTTGAGCAACGACTGGTCGAGATGCTAGAATGCCCGTTTGACTATCACTTGAGAACAATGTCCTGCCCGGCCACCTCAGTTCAATGCTTTCAGACGAGCATGAGTCTTTCAATCGCAGGGTCTTGGGTTCGAGCACCAGGTTGAGTCATACTTAATGGGGGGGGGGGGTGCCTGCGTGACGAAGTGATTAAGCCGTCAGCCTTGCGTTCTGAAGGCCGTGGGTTTGTTCCCCTGACTTCGTCGTTCAAATTACGAGTGTAGTCTTTCCGGAGACTAAGGATTTCGTGCTGTGTGCAATGCTCTCGACCAACGGCTTGTCGTTTTGCAGAAAGAGACCCAACTAGATGGGGGTAAAACCGGTGCAATGAAGTGAACCCTCACGACGTTAATACTTTTTTGTTTTTAGCATGTGTTCGATTACTCGAGTAAATACACAACAACGGATCGTGCAGTTCATCAGTTCTACAGTTTGTAAATCACAAATAACACAATAAAAATTGCAGGCTAGACAGCCTTCATAGGCACAGGAAACTAAAACGACAGAGAGAACGAACGAGCGAATGAACTAACTTTATTATCAAAGGGTCTGACATTTAATCCTTCTTATTGCTCTGCTCTCATACATTATTTCTTCCATAGATTATGTATGAAGCTAATCTTAGACAAAAACAGAACAATATGCATACAAACTCATGGAACATGTGCGGTAATATATGACTCACTGAAACCAACTTTTGAAATGGCAATTGTAATTATCTGAGGTCAGTGTATCGGCTCTGTGGAGACGGAGTTACGGAACCAGTTCTAATCCCGCATACCGCGTTCGAAACACAGCTGCGGCCTATTTGGAAGCAGACTGCCTTGCGTTGACTTTTTTATAAAATGATATGAGTACCGGTCGTTCAGAAAGCAGTGGAAAACTACTGAACGGATACCTGGCAAGAAATCACAACAGCAAAACATGATAGTGTTGACTACGATGTCCTAAAAAGGATACGCAACTAACTTGTTAAAGGTTTATCGTAACTCAGTAAGGGGAATGTTTATTATACGAGAGAGCGAGAGAGAAAGAAAGAAAGAAAGAGAGAGAGAGAGAGAGAGAGAGAGAGAGAGAGAGAGAGAGAGAGAGAGAGAGAGAGAGAGAGAGAGAATCTCTGTATGGTATACTTTACTTGAAATTATCAGGACTAGTTACAATTGAGTGATGTATGTCCGATTACATTATAATGTATCTCTTGTTTATGAGATGAGGGGATAGTTTATCTTTCTCCAGACGTAGACCAGTTAAACAGACGAGTTGATAAGTGCTATACGCAGACATTTGTCGTTCTGTCCCATTATCTGGCATTTTGATTGTGGAGTCGTAAACTTTCGGTAATTTAACGCGGCATTTTAAACACGGACTGCAATAATTTAACAAGGTAGTTTTCCTATTTATCCAATAAGTCCTTAACATTAGAAGTTAGAAAAAGTGTTCTTGTATGTTATGTAGAACCAGTTTTAACACACGGCTGTGAATCGTGGACGATTAGTAAACAGGCGAAACAATCACTGGAAGCCTTGGAGATGTGGGTTTATAGAAGAATACTGAAAATTAATTGGTCAGTCAAAATGAGCAATTTGGACAATCTGATAGAGGCTAAGTCGCAAAGACAACTTATCACAAACATCAGAAACAAGCAGTCATCATTTTGTGGCCACACTAGGAGAAGACAAATACTGGAACATGTTGTGTCACCTTAGACAGCAAAGATAACATCCACACAACAAACGATGTGTCAGTCAACTCGCAGACAAGTTTGTCACACAAAAGAGAATTACAATAAAATTGTCTTTACAAAATTAACAGATTGTTTGTCCATACTTTTGTCTTGTCCATACGTTTGTCTAGTCCATACTATTGTCTAGTCTGTCGTGTATAAGAGGATTTATAGGACACTGAAGCAAAGGCTGGAGAGAGACGCGTACAATCGGCTTGAGTTGGTATCGAGCAGCATGGGCTAGACCTATTTTGAGACTTCTTGAGTGAGGGAAACACTCTTTCTCAACTTTGTTCCGATATCATGAGTGATGTTTAGGAAATGTATGTCTTTTTGTCGTTGTTTATGTATTCCTGGTTTCATTGTTTTGTTTCTGTGGCACGAGTATAAAGATAAAGGCCTTTGAATCAAACATTCACTTTCTCACGCATTTGTTATGATCCCATGAATGATATTGTCAATATGTCCTTTTGTCTTTGTTCATGTATTCCTCGTGTCATTGCTTTGCTTTTATTTCAAGGATATATAGATAGAAGATTTGTTTTCAATGACGTTGCGGGATATTGAGGATATGGTCAATGGCCTATCCTTTCCTGCCCAAACGGCACTGTATATAGTCAAAGTATGAATAAAATCTGCGGTAAAGCTGTGGAAATCTAAAGAATATAAAATAACACAAAGTAATGCAGCTTTACAAAACACAATTACGGAAAACACATGACGCTAAGGCAACTAGCCTTCACCAGCAAACAAATACGTACACAAAACACCACATATAGTCATGGAATACGCACTTCAGTGACTACAATAAGGCATAAGAACGGGATGAGAAGAATGCAAAGATGAAAAAATGAAATGAGAATAATGAAGAGAAAATGAAACAATTTAAGACGAAACAAAATGCGCTACCTAACTCAGAATCCAAGGGTGTGATTCCTGATATATCCCGATACCCTCTATGTAGTCTGGATCACTCGACCCCCTCTCCGTGCTTGGTCTATTACTGTTTCTTCTTCCAGCAACAACGCCTGGCATGTGAAATGTGAGCAATTACATTTGGTATGTGAATTATCACATTTGGTATGTGACATGTGAACAATCACACTTGGTATGTGAAATGTGAACAATTACATTTGGTATGTGATATGTGAACAATCACATTTGGTATATGACATGTTAACAATCACATTTTGTATGTAACATGTGAACAATCACATTTGGTATGTAACATGTGAACAATCACATTTGGTATGTGACATGTTAATAATAACATTTGGTATGTGACATGTGAACAATAACATTTGGTATGTGAAATGTTTATAATCATAGTTGATAGACCTAGATGCACGGAGACATAGGTGGTTGGTCTTTACCCTCGCGTAGGGAACGACGATCCCTGGCACCGTTCATGTCGTTATCAACATAATGTTCTGACCATCTTTTGGATGTTCGTCCATCAAGAATGATGATGACCATTCATTACATCCAGTTTGTCCATCAGGAATGATGAAGACAACAGGATGAAGAATGACTTGCGCGATGAATTTGTTTATAGTGAAGGAGCTGCGCAACTTCATCGGCCTCACTCTCTCGCCTGCATCCATCTGATTCCAGTGGCAAGAAATGTCAGGACGATTGGAGACGAATGCAGGTGCAGTGGACGTTAAGCTGACTGAATAAGTAAAGAAACGATAAAAGTAGTGGCCCTCACACAACGAATGGATCACCAAAACAAAGAGTAGCAGACGGTATACTTTACTTAATTAAACATGATCACAAGTAACAAACGGACTTTACAGCCAAAGCCTTCGTCAACCCTCAAACAATAAACACACACCGATATAGCCAGATGAAAACAACATAGAATAACACAAAATCAAACGGTTAATAGATAAACCAACGCGGCAGAATACGGACGTGAACACACAGAAAACATCATATGTGCTAGTAATGTAAAGGAGCTGTTCGAATCGATGGCTATATTAAAGTATACCCAGATGAAGAGATCTATGAATCCTCTCAACTCTAAGAGTCGTATTGAATTGTTCTATACATGTAACTCATCATCAGCATGTGCCATGCCGATAAGCGTGGACAGTCATGTTTCCCCATCTCACACGATCACCAGAGTCGTGGATCAGATCTGTGTTCTTGTCTCGACCATGCCACACGACCAGGCCATCCAGATATTTACTTTTCTGCCTTCCCCTTGTTCTTTCCCCCTTAATCTTGCCAGTTGTCACCAAGTTTTCTAATTTACTTCTTCTCATAACGTGTCCAAACTATTATGACCCTCCCTGTCTAATTTCTCTAATCAGTTTACGGTTTTCATCTGCTTCTTGTAGAACTAGCTCATTAGTTTTTCTGTCTATCTGGTATTTTCTTTTCCATTTCCCCCACAAACTATATTTCCACTACCATTAGATGTTTTTCAGCTTGTCTGCTCCTTGTCCACGCATCACATCCATACACAAGTGCAGGTTATATATAGCACTTCAAGACTCTTATTCTCATTGCATACTTTACATACACAAGAAACCAACATTTACAATAGTATGATTACAAGTCTGCTTTACCCAATTATGTTCTAATCCATCTGTGACAAGTTATGCAAAAAACCCGCTGACCCCAGGCTAACAGCCAGTAATGGCCATTGCATACTAATCATTGTCACATTACCGTTATTATTGTCATTGATTTTTATTCCCGCCGTTGACTCAGTGTAGCTCTGAATTTCTTGCTAGGCATAGTCTTAGTTGGCTGGGATATAGGTCGGGTGTTTAAGTCCATACTCTTGTTCAGAAGATATCCTGTTTGATTCCGTTACAGAACATGAAGATTGTATAACATCCAATGGTATTTTTTTTTCGTTCTCTCGCTTTGAACTCAAGCGTAGTCCATAGACGTGCCACAACTACTTTTAGCAGTTGCCACTACCAAGGAGTGTATTTGACTCTTTTTGCGGGTGGATTAGCTATTCCAATTATCATTATCCCCCGCCAACAGGCGATCCCACTCCGACTTCTGAGGTATTTGTAATTTACCTTCGCAAGTCAAGGACGAGAAGTCACCATTTTAGTCCACCTGAGTGGTGGAAGGGTTGAACCCGCTACCTAAGCATCAGCACACCGGAAGTTTAAGAGAGAGTTTTCTTATCCATTCGGCCATGCTGACCTGCATCCATTGGTTCGATGTCTATAAATAGCATACGGCCACATTATCTCTAGGGCAGTGAGGTCGGATAGGATAGCGAGGAAAAAAAAAGCACACACACACACACACACACACACACACACACAAAACCACACACACACACACATACACACACACGCGCGCGCAACACACACGACTAACCAGCTCGACGGATGAATAAAAAAAAACACAGATTTGGGCTAACGTTTCGACATACGTCTTTGTCAACGGCACAACAAGAACAACACTATTAAACATGTATAAACGAAGAAAACATAGACACTTGTCCGATCAAGGACCCTGGAACACCAGTGTATTCATGGTGTGGTGGCGATGTCTACGAATCAGTAAAACCCATAGTGCCCCTGTTCAAGCCATGAGGTATCTTGGGTATATTGCGCTCGCCGTATTCTTGTAAGACCAATCTGTACCTGGTGTAGTCGATATCATACATACCGCCTTTACTTCCCAGAATATTTCCTGGTACCCATTCTTACTCTAGATCAACTTTACTGTCGTGTTGCTGTCTGATGTCATTAGCACGGTCGGACGAAAGTTCGATACCTCCATTTGTCGTCCTCCAACAGAGGAAAAGACTGGCCACCTACTCCCGTGTGTATCCAGGTTTACAAAATACACTTATCCTGTCACATGACAGACCTGTAGCAGATTCCTGCTGAGGGACATGTTCTGTTTATGTCAGTGAGTGTAACAAACCAAATACTGTCATTTACTGCCCAACTCATTAGGAAGAACTTGGACGCAACAGAGATGGTGGTTCATGGGATGCATGTTGCGAATTACTTGGACTGCCAAAGTAACTAACATCGATTGCCTGAAAGAGGCTAATGAAATTAGTACATTAAATATAACAATAAGAAATGGAGTCTATTTCTTATTGTTATATGTAATGTACTAGTTTTATTAGCCTTTTTCAGGCAATCGATGTTAGTTACTATTTAATAGACAGACATCTTTCTTTGGTCATGTGATGGTAAGAGAGGCATTGGAGAACATCGTGACAACTATAAAGATTGAGGGGAAGTGAAGCGGAGGCAGACCAAGAGAAATGATGTTGGATGGATTGAGACGGTGGCATGGACGGATATCATCAGCAGAGTTGATCCAGAACACCAAAGACCGAGATCTGGAGGAACCATGAACGCCTACGCCAGCTGGCATGGCACTTGATGATGATGATGCTGATGATGATGATGATGCTGATGCTGATGATGATGATGATGCTGATGATGATGATGATGATGATGATGATGATGCTGATGATGATGATGATGATGATGATGATGATGATGATGATGATGATGATGATGATGATGATGATGACTGCCTATAGTACTTTGCGGTGTTGGACAAGGGGGTCTTGAGGTGAGGAATTAAAACCGTCTGGCTAGTGCAGTCGCAGCACACTGTGCAGGTTAGAGTTTTCTTTTTGCTCCCGACAGAAACAAACCTACACCTTTACCGAGCATTCTAACCCGGGTCTCCCAAAGAGGAACCCGGTATTCTAGCGACCTGAATATACCATATATTCTGCTATATAATATATTGTTCTCTCTGCAGGCGTGGGTGACGACTTAGCTACTCGCGTAGGTAACCTTCTCTTTCCCACGAATATTACTTCATGTCAAGGACATGTACAGGCGTGTCTCAGAGCAAGATGGATGGCTTCTCACGACAGCCATGTTGTCTGGCTTACTACTGATGTCACTTCCTACATCTTAAGTTTCATATTTCAATGTGTCTTTCACATCTGTCAACACTGGCGGGCTGCGTCTGAACATATTGGTTCCCAGGAGACCAGGCTACAAGAAGGACATTAAAGTGTTTAACATTTGGTCTAATGTTTAAAGGGGGGTCCACGTTATTAGGGCCCCACAGGACAAATTTGCTATCGGGAACAACCCCCAAGCCAGTTCACCACTGTTTGTTAAGGTAGACTTTATATTTGTCCAGTTGAGTATCATATTTCTCATTATGGGTTTCATATTCTTTAAGCGGGATTTCATAATCGTCAAAGTGGGTTTCATAATCATCAAGATGGGTTTCATCCTTAAATTGGGTTTTATATTTGTCAATGTAGGATACTATTTGTCAAGTGGCTTTTATAATAATGAAGGTGTGTTTCATATTCGCCAAGGTGGGATTCGTTATCGCCAAGGCGGGTTTCATTTTTCAATAAGGGTGTAACTTGTGTGTGTGTGTGTAAAGGATCCTGTAAAGCATCAGTTTCATTGTACGCGGACACAATAAGTGCTCTAGTCTCTGACCATAGATAACACAAGGAGAATATCATCACGATACAGTCGCCATGTAGCAGTAGCGAGGGTTCAAAAGTTATCAGTTATCAGTTGGGGTATCTTCATTGCATTCCGGACATGTCCATAGGTGCTCAGAACCTCCCCCCCCCCCAGCATATTCATCAGCGTCCGGTGGCTAATAGTGCCAGATCTGTGTTGGTTGACGAGGCTCCTAGTTTTCCCGATGTACCTCTAGTGTCTGGCCGTGCCAATTCTTACTCCCAAGTCTCTTATCCCGGACAACGATGTGGATTCACTGACGTTAAAAGTTAAAAAGTGTGTACCAGAATCGACCATAAAGCTATAAATATTAATTTGTGTAAAATTTTTGTTTAGTCAATAGTTAACATATGTAGCGGTCTATTTGACCACTGTTTGATTTTCAACTGCATTTTGTTTCTCAACGTTAACAATGGGCAAGCCGACTTTCCTTGTTCCCCCCTAATACGACAAGATTACACATTCGATCTACTACCCCGTATCTGTCATAAAACTGTCATTTACTGCCAAGTACCTTGTGGTGTATGGCGAGGACGGGGTCTTGAGCCTGAGGAATTAAAGCCGCATGGCTAGAGCAGTCGCTGCGAACTGTGCAGGTTAGAGTTTTCTTTTTGCCCTCCTACAGAAGAAAAAAAAAAATTCCGCACCTTACCGAAGATTTGAATCAGGACTCCCGAAGGAGAATCCGGCATTCTAGCCGCTCCTCCTAGCCTGTATCATGACGGTCTATAAGGAGGCATCCCTTTGGTCATGTAATAAGTCCGCACCTGGTCAGATTCGGATTTTAAAATAAATGGCCCTGTTCTCCCTGACGGACCCACCCTAACATGGGTCACAAGAATGCTTTGGGAAGTAAAGGTAGCCGGTGTGTCGCTGATCCCACCATCCACCGATATCAACATGGGTGTAGCACCATATACCCCATGCTATTGACAGCGTGTAAAAGGGTCTTGTACTTACTTTAACTGATTAAGTGCCATGGGATGATTAATCGTCTTCAGCGAGTTTCCGTAACCGCCATGGGTTTATTAATCGCCGAAATGTTTTCATTGTGTTATAATACATAATGTCTGCTATCATATTAACAATTTTTAAGTCATAACTGTGACACGCCTCTCCTTTCCATTTTCTGCAAACCATTTCTGTTTGATCCAAACCTACTTTTTATTTGGCAGTGAATCTGTGAAATGGCGTTGGGTAGACTCGACTTCGCGGAGACAACACAGTACCCTATCACATGTTAGAATAGATCTCCCCTAGCCTATTATCTATCACATACCCCGAAAGAATATTGCCCGTAAAAAATGTTTCGTTCTCGTCTCAGCCTCTTTTGGGCCAACTTCATTGTTCATTTGGTTGCCTGTGATATGGACAACGATCTTCGGTAAAACCACATTTACTCTACATTCTGTGGGGTTTTTGTATCAAATATACTTTTTCCATCGTGAAACGCATACATCGGTGACAAGGTGGAGACAACTGCGACTCCTAGACAGCGGATATTGCAGGGAGTTACGGGGGTTGTGTCTGAATGTTTACTTATTTGCCCAGCAAATAAATATGTGTAATTTCTGGGTGAGAAATCAACGTAAGTTAGTGAATGCCGTATCTCGCCTTCAGCGCACGGGAAGTTTAAGGGCGAGTACTCTTATTCTTTTGGCCACGTGGACTTAAATTGGTGTCGGTGAAATGTGTTTTGGAGAAGAATGTTGAGAATATCGCAGACGGAGAAGGAAAAGAAATACTGCCACATTGACAGCTGCGAGTATTATTAAAATCACTAATCAACATCATAGGGAACAGACAAATACAGTTTATGGGGCATAATCAACAGAAGAGAAGGGATAGAACATTGCTCTTATGTTGGAAATACTAGGCAACAGAGCCAGAGGAAGACAGAGATGGAAATATGCGGACAGCCGAAACAGCTAGGTTAAAAAAGTTAGTCGGATATCCTTTACAGGACGTAGCAGTAACCTCCAGCATTTTGTGGCTGTTTGAGATTCATGGGCAAGTTTACGTTCAGTAGTTTGCCATTGCTTTCTGAACTATCGACACTCATACCATTGTATGGAAACTAGAGCAAGACGGTCAGCTTCTAAATCGCCCGCAGCTGGGTCACGAACGCGGTATGCGGGATTACGAATTGCATTCGTATCCCTTCGCCATGGAGCGGGTCACAGAAACAGGTAAACATTGACAACAACCTCATTAACATATCACGTGACGCTGGTCTGAAGAGTCTTCATCGCCAATTGCTGTTCTAGACAGCGAACCCGAAGAAGAAGAAGACAACGTTTCGACAAAGTTTCTATATACTTCTTCAGGTAAACACACTTGGTATCTTCAGTGTATCGTGACTTGTGATGCACGGACATGCTGGTGGATAGGGAAACGAGCGGACAGGCAACTTGGCTGCTTCTGCTCATCATGGGGGGTAATTGTGCAAAATAAGGCGGATGTGGTCAAGGCCGTGGCCATCAGGCGCACCCACTCCGACTTCTGAAGTACTTGTAACTTATGTCTCGAGACAAGAACGATAAGTCAACATTTAATTCCAACTGATCGGCATGGGGAATGAACCTTCTAACCCGCCATCAGCGCGCCGGAAGTTTGAGAGCCAGCTTTAACCTATTGTCCGCACAAATTCAAGGAACATAGTGTAACCATTGAAAGGATCCACGGAGAAGGCGATAGAAAAGGCAGCAAGAGAACATTCTAGACAGCGTTACGTCAAGGCAAGGGAACATATCACAACATGCACTGCTATATTCTGTTGGAGACCACGAGATATAGAGAAGCATGATCGCCCACACCAGTTTTCAAAGGCACTTAATAATGATGATGGCCATTACGTTATCATCATTATTATAATTCTATATCATATAACGAATTATAATGACCAGTTCATTTACGTGCCGTCTTATGTTCCCTAATAACAAATATAAAACCCATATAAAACCCACCTTGGGGGATTATGAAACCCATCTTGATTCCTTATAATTAGTATTAGCAGTCTGAGTACACCAGTTTTGCGTTGGCTGCCTCAACTTCCTTATTCCTCAGAACACCGCCCCTGAAAGTTATCCCCTGAAACGTCCACGGCTGATTACAAATTATATGGAATATACATGCTACGGTTCAGAAGCCAAACTGGAATGTTCATAAAACAACAATATTCTCTAACGGCGAAATTCCAAGTGATAAACCGCCAGTGGTCCGATGACAAAGTGGGCATTTTTTAATAAAACAAAACGAGATCCGGTGTTGTCACCTCTGTCAGGGTTTTTCTTTCGTTATTGTGGCTCGTCGAATCTAAATGTTCATGTCCTCATGGAGGGCATATTGGGATGGTTCAGTCGATTAGAGGTGTGGGTTCTGTAGGAGTTGTGATCGGTTTGAAACCTAGGCTGTTTGTTGTTTTGGGGCGTGGCTGGGCTTGTTTGTTTGTGTGTGTGTGTGTGTGTGTGTTGTGCGGGAAAGAAAAGTGTGTACGTATTTTGTGTGCTAGTAAAAGAGAAAGTAGTCGTGACATCATCATTGTTTTCATTACCAGCAGCGGTAAGAATACTGGTAGCTTCATCGTCATCATCACTAGTAATAGTCGTAGTAGTAGTGGTAGTAGTAGTAGTAGCAGTAGTAGTAGTGGTGGTGGTAGTAGTAGTAGCTGAATAGTAGTAGTAGTAGTAGTAGTAGTAGTAGTAGTAGTAGTAGTAGTAGTAGTAGTAGCAGTAGTGGTAGTAGTAGTAGTGGTGGTGGTGGTAGTAGTAGTAGTAGTTGTAGTAGTAGTAGTAGTAGTAGTTATAATGGTAGTAGTATTAGTATTAGTAGTAGTAGTAGTAGTAGTAGTAGTAGTAGTAGTAGTAGTAGTAGTAGTAGTAGTAGTAGTAGTAATAGTAGTAGTAGTAGTAGTAATAACTGTAGTGGTAGTAGTAGAAGTAGTAGTAGCAGCAGCAGCAGTAGTAGTAATGGCAGTAGTAGTAGTCCTAACAGCAGGAGTGGTGACAGTTGTTATAGTATCGGCCGCTTCAGTTGCAATAACACCATGTATCGATATATACATAAACATCCGGTCGTAAACATAAACAAGCCGTACTCCCTGGCGAAGGTGTTAACGTTTTTCTCCGTAATCCCGTATATTCTCGTGAGTAACGCAGCTGCGCGAGAATTGGTAGCGATTTGATCACGCCGCGTTGGTTACTTACGAGTGTATGTGAGCCAGTCGCTCAGAAAGCACTGGCAATCTACTAAGCGTAATCTTGCCTGGTATATCAACAGCAGCTGAAAGATGCTAGTGTTGACTGCAACGTCCTGTAATGGATATGCAAAAAAAAAAAAACACCAAAAAAGATCCCGACTGTCGTGGGACGTTTGACACTATGTTCTACGCGAGATAAGAGGAGCTTCAAATATAATCCTGGCTGTGAAGAGAAGGTTAGTCTTTCTTTTGTTAGTTTGACATTACAAATATCAAAGGTCAGTTGCATGTCTTTACATGACTTCGTAACCAACTCCTTCATACTGTGTCTATTTGTGATCTTATAGATAATTTTATGTTCAGTGGCTTACCTTTGCTGTCTGAACGGCCGACATTCAAATCTTTGTGATAATCAACGCAAAGCGATATGCTTCTAAACGGATACGGCTGACTTCAAACCATGGATGTTGGGATTGTGAAATTCCGGTCATTGCCCCTAGGCTGCAGACGAAGACCTCACAGATATGATAGCTTTCATCATATTTAGGGATCTGGGGATATGAAGTAGGTAGTAGCAACAGCAATCCAGGCAGAAGAAGGAGGAAGAGGAGGAGATGGAGGAGAGGACGAAGGAAAAGACGACGACGAAGAAGAAGAAGAAGAAGAAGAAGAAGAAGAAGAAGAAGAAGAAGAAGAAGAAGAAGAAGAAGAAGAAGAAGAAGAAGAAGAAAAAGAAGAAGAAGAAGAAGAAGAAGAAGAAGAAGAAGAAGAAGAAGAAGAAGAAGAAGAAGAAGAAGAAGAAGAAGAAGAAGAAGAAGAAGAAGAAGAAGAAGAAAAAAAAAAGAAGAAGAATCAAGGCATGAGACTGATGCAGAATTCTTCAAGCTACATTTATCTTTGTTCTAGGGCATGTGATGTCTTCAGATGTGATATACCAGATTGGCTTGCTGGCTCAGCCATTAACTGAAGGTCCAGTAATGGATCAGAAGGACACCATGAAAGCCCATCGAGGCTGTTGCAAATCAGAACTATCATTTAATGGACTATCCTAGATAATTCGAATGCAACATCTCGAATTAAAGATATAAGTGGCAAGAAAAAATAAGTACACCGACCGCACGGATATTTCATCAGTCAACAAGGAACTGGCATAGTCAATCACTGTAAGGTGAAGTATATATTATGCCAGATATTCTGGCACAAAATGTCTTGTACTGAGGAAAATCAAAAGCAAAGTAAAAGATCCATTTTCACACCACGTGGAAAATTGGGTATATGGTGCTTATCCCATAGTTTAGGCCTATCGGCGCTCGCTGGATGTGATTAGTATCACATCGGTGGTGTTTACTTCATGGGGCATTTTCTGGTACGTCATTTAGACTGCGAGTCCAGGATTATTTTCAACACCCGCTACATGGGAATTCGAACCCGTAACCACCGTAGGCAGCATGGTAGTACCCCCCCCCCCCTGAAATCCTCACCATCCCCATGTTCGGAGTACAGTGATGGTACTCTCCGCTGAACTGGACTCAACTGAACCCGCGTCTACAGATCGAGAAGCTAGGCTCCTAACTCCTCTGAGTTAAGTTGAGTTAAGTTAAGTTGAATTGAGCTGAGTTAAGTTAAGCTGAGTTGAGTTAAATTGAGATGAGTTAAGTTGAATAAAGTTGAGTTAAGTTAAGATTTTTGTAGTTAAGTTACAACCGATATCACAGCATTCAGGACGTATCTGTAAATGCTCCGTCCTCATCTTCAGCAGAGTCCCAATGCTAATGATACCAGTAGATTATATGTTCATCTTGCCCTGTGGTTCTCAACCTTTTTTGGCCCATGCAACCCTTCACCATATGTTCATAATATCATTCCCTCCCCCCTTTCGTATTTCCTCCCTATAAACACCCCACCCCTACACAGTATACGTAAAATGGAAGCTAAATTTACTAACACATACTAGAACAAGTCTAGACGTCTACATAAAACGTGATTTTCGGGTCTACTTACGTTAAAAAATGAGTTTCAGAAGGGCGAGAAGAACAGAACCGTAAAGTATGGATGGAAAAACAATATCAAGTAATCGGTTCTTGGAATAACGCGATCTTGAAATAATTTTAATCCCCCCCCCCCGGCCCCTGGAAACCCTAAAATCCTCCCCCCCCCCTCCTAGGGGGAATTCCCCACGGGTTTAGAACCACTGATCTAGCCTTTCCTGTAAAGTAAAAACCTAGTTTCTCTATCACCGGCTGCCTCGAACCTGCAGTAAATGCCATAAAAGTCAGTCATCTGTCTTCTCAGCCAACCATTCGTTTTCCCACAGGAAAACAACTACATATTAGCTAGTCTTTGTCATCATGTACGGTTGGTAAACTTGCTTTCTGCAAACAATCTTCTACCCGACACAGTTTAAAACACACAGATACATTTACCATTCCCACCAAACTTACAATCAATTACAACTTCTCATTTACGCGTAAATCTAACACTCAGTTTAACTAAAATGTCGGTTTCAATAAACTCGCTCCAAAATCCGTCCTCTCACTTGACAAATTTCTGTATACGCCTTGTCCGAGATCACAATCACAGTTGTGGAAACTCCTATGTAATCAAAAAATACCCGGTGTCAAGTAGGTTTGTTTACATAACTATACAAGTTCCGGCACTGAATAGATTTGAACCCACCCTGTGTGTACTTAGTATAGGTATATTATCAGAGAGGCTTGATATTCCCACGCCACACAAAAAGTGGTGATTCACCGTACTTAATATATTGTAAGCGTTTTGAATTGTGCTAGACGGGACACAATTTAGGAAACTGGTTGCAGGATTTGTATAAAGAAGGTGTGTACTGTAAAGAAGAAGGCTATTTAGGTAAGGAAAGGCATATTGAATATCTTGGCTCGTTCACAAGAAGTCAGAGAGGGGTCAGCATGACCGAATGGGTAGGAACCCTCACTCTTAAATTTCCGGTGTACTGATGCCGAGTTAGCGGGTTCAATCCCTATCCGACAGTTGGACTAAAACGTCGACTTCTCGTCCTTGACATGGGGACATAAATTACAAGTACCACAGAAGTCGGAGCGGATTCGCCTGATGGCGAAGGACACTAGTAATAGGAAAAGCTAATTCATAAGCAAAAATCAGTCCAGTGCTACTGTAAGTAATTGTACTTGTATGGACTACGCTTGAGTTCAAAACGAGCGTACGCAAAAACATAAAACAAACAAATAAAGGTCAGAGGACGATTGACCATAACAATTAGTAAGGATCCATATCACTACACTCGGAACAGGTCCACAGGAGCTCCGATTTCCTCCTTAACATATCCACCAGCCTACATAGACTGGTCGCACCAGTACTGTGTTGGTTAATCAATGGACTTGTGCTCTTGACAAAATGTCCATGTCTGGCGGCTCCCTGCTTCACTCCCATCTACTTCACTCTGGACAAGGCAGCAGATTCCCAAGCGTCCATAAAGTCATCTGTTTGTCCTGCATCTGTTTTAGCATGAATGATGTCTGGTTCATCTATTGTCCTCCCCTCCTTGATCACCGCCATGTCCGCCAAAACGATCGGCAAGCTTGTTGTCTTTCACGCCAGAGTGTGCCGGTACATACATAGTAGCTAGCTCACTGGTTCTCAACCGGTGGGGAATTCCCCCCCCCCCCCCCCCGCCTCCAAAGGGAATTTTAGGGTTGGGGGGGGGGGAATTAAGATTATTTCAAGATTGTGTTAATACAAGAACCGATTACTTGATATTGTTTTCCCTCCACACTTTACGGTTCTGTACTGATCGCTTTTCTGAAATTCGTTTTTATAACGTAAGTAGACCTGCAAATCACGTTTCATGTAGATGTCTAGACTTGTTCTAGTATGTTTTATTAAATTTAGCTTCCATTTTTACGTATACTGTTATAAAAAGAAAAAAAAAGGGGGGGGGGGGAGGATTTATAAGAAGGAAATACGAAAGGGGAGGAATGACATTCTGGACATATGGTGAAGGGGTGCATGGGCCAAAAAAAAAAAAAATGGTTGAGAACCACTGAGCTAACTCTTCTAGTTGCGATGTGCTCAGTGTGTCGAGCCACCCGGGTCGTATGAAGCCAGTCTGTAACTTCTAGAGCACGTTCATTAACTCGCTCAGTATACATGCGTGTGAGAGCTTTTCGTGTCGAGCAAATCCAGGACCTTGGTGAGAGCCATTATTTTGTATTGCATGGCTGTTTGTTGTCACTGCGAAAGCACCACTTGTGGGATCATAGCAAGAAACAGGGTAAACGTATTACGAAACTTTGGCACAACTCCAGCAACACATGAAAACAACTTTGTTAACGTGAACATGTATCTTTCCTGTGGCGACATACGGGCGAGATCTAAGAAGCGTTTCACGATCACCAAAGAAGAAAATCGAGCCTTTTGGACTTACATATTACACGACAAATCTGAGAATGTCCTGGACCAAGAAGAAGCAGAACAATTCTGACATTGGGCTCCAAATGTTGTTATGTAGCGGGGGCGGGGTTGGGGTGAGCGCCCAACCTTGCATAAATACCCCAATGGCTCGGTGCATTCATCAACTCTGCAGCAAAAGTCCAACTCCTGGCCTTCACGTGGCGGAACTGTTTTAACTAATAGGAGAAGGGGCGGCGACGAGTCACTGGCGCCGAGAAATAACCAGAAAGCTCTAGATGTGTATGCACGTACATGCATGTGCAGACACGTGTGTGCCGTGTGTACACATTTAAACTCGAGTAAGACCACAGTCTGCTCTAGTAAAGAAAAGGTGCTGAAGACGGAGCCAACCAGCCAGGAGGCGCACCACAGCAATCAGGATGCCACGCAATTACGCGTAGCGAACGAAAGGAGAAGAAGAAGAACTCCGACATTCTACAAAGTCTGGACATAGAAAACAGTCCCCATAAATAGTATCGTGTCTCGGAAACTGAATTGATTTTACCATGTTAAACATCATAGTGGCTGGTAGAGGGCAGAGATGGGACCTGGTAGAAGAGGCAAAGGTCGACCAGCACGATCATGTATACAGGGCATTGAAGACAGCCTAGGCTTGAATATCATCGAATGAATGGAGAATGTATACAGGTCATTGAAGACAGTCTGGGCTTGAATATCATCGAATGAATAGAGAATGTATACAGGTCATTGAAGACAGCCTGGGCTTGAATATCATCGAATGAATGGAGAATGTAAACTTTGCTGTAGAATAACGAATCTAAACTTTACCACAGCGCGAAGAGACAATGGACACTTTACCATTGAAGGAAGAGAGAATGTAAAGTTTACCATGAAATGAAGAGAGAATTTAAATGTTACTATAGAATGAAGAACGAATGGACACTTTAAGATTGAAAGAAGACAGAATGTAAATTAGGCTGCCAACTACAAGTATACCACAACCATCAGTGATGTACAGAACAAATGCAAGCAGAAGAAGAGGCCGACGATGTTAGCGATGGGCAGAGGGAATAACATTCCATGGGGATCTCGACACACGAAGCCCATAAATGGTCACTGTTTATGCTTCACCTCGACACCGCAAGGTACAAGAGGAGCAGGATGAGAGGAGATGAGATGAGATAAGCAAATGTCCCTCCTGTGTTACTGTCATGTGTAGATTCTCTATTGCATCATGGACTCATCTACTTTGTGGCTTTCATCTTGCCCACTTCACTCCCCTTCAGAATGATCGTTTCTAGGTTTTTATACCATTGTATATGTTGAAACTTGTTTTCTTCTTTGGAACCGTGTGTATAGTGCGGCGGAACAGATACGTCATCACTGCTTGGAGAGGACGGTGCTGCAGGGAGTGACCAGAGGATCTGTCCGACACTCAAAACTCCGAGGAAGGGCCAGACGGACACATAATCAGACTGTATCAGGTGCCATTAGTATTGGAAGTCTTCGCTGACTGTTGAAGATGAGAACGGAGCAGGTATTGGAATATCCGAGTGCTGTGATGTTGGTTCTTGACTCGACTCAACTCAACTCATGATTTAAAAGGAAGTCCTACAGTTTGCTGAGATAGACTCATAGACTACCGTGGGGATGACATACTCCACATTCTAGCAATATCAGTGATTGTGTATTTAATATTTCAGTCCAAGTATTATTCGTTTATGAACTTTATTTGATATACACGTAACTTTTCAGTGTGTACCTGACGATTACCGCGGGGATAGCTGATGCTCCACATTCAAACAATATTAGTGACTACATGATTTAAGTAGTTCAGCTAAAGTATAATTCCATTTATTTACTTCAAGTTGATATGTAACTCTGCAGTATTCACCTAACGAGATGCAGCGAGATATGTCAGGCAAGAAATCGTGCAACCTATCATTTGTGCCTTCCTTCTGTGATTAATGTGAGTCATTATAAACCCAACGCAAGCTTATCTTCTTGTCATAATCACAGACACTCGTGACCTCCTTCACGCCGTCTTCGAGTACCTATTATCTTCTAAAGAGAAGCACACCCGGATCGTAACCTTCAGTGCACCTTGAGCCCTGCCAGTTCCCGGGCAATGTTATAAAATCAGTCACCCGAACGAATCTACCCATGCGTTGATATCAAAGGTTCTTGTATACATGATACTGTACGTATCGGCTGGAGTAAACGGATTAATGCCGACATAATGTGGGTATATAGAAACATGAAGCGGTTTTCAACGAAGGATGAAACGACACATAAAGAAGTTCTAAGGTAGTTTGGCCTGAAAAGGACATTGCAATTCCCAGTCTACTTCGGTCCATTCCTCCTTCCCATTCAGACTTCCAATAAAAGGAGTTAATTCAGATTTACGACACACCGGTACAGTTTCTGGTGGATTAAAGTTGGTTGATGACATATCTGTTTTTGTTCATTGTTGTAAGTTGGGCAGGACTGTAGTTGGTTAGACCATATTTGTTTACGCTGGTTGTGGTAAGTTGGGCAGGACCGTAGTTGGATGGTACCATATTTGTTTATGTTGATTGTTGTACAGTTAGACATTGTTGGACAGATGATGTCATTGATGTCAGATTGTTGGACAGTTAGAGCATTGCTTTGCTGATCCGGCAGCTTCTGCAGCTTGTCTTGTTCCAGATGTAGGGGTGTTACCTTTCCTCTGTAGTGAACTAGGCAGGCCGAGAGAGGGATCATGCTGCATGGGCAACACATGATCTCTATATTTTAGGCCAGGCTTTGTGCTATGGAGAGGCAATAACTCCATCCCTGGTCTTAACTGGTCTCGGAATCAAAGCGAGAGGCAACTGTTACGGGTTATAAGTCCCTGTCATGCACCCACTGTGAACGGACATTTACAGCGCAAATTGGCCTTATCAGTCACACTCGCTACCGCCATAGGTAAAAGTTATTATGCCTTTTTAAAGCACAAACTATCGTCTGTCAAGACGGCAAGGTGCCAATGGATGAATGATTGTTGTAAGTTGGGCAGGACCGTAGTTGGATTTTACTATATTTGTTTTTGTTAATTGTTGTAAGTTTGGGCAGACCGTAGATGGATGGTACCATATGTGTTTACGTTGACTGTTGTAAGTTGGATAGGACTGTAGTTGGTTGGTACCATATTTGGTTATGTTGTAAGTTGGGCGTGACTATAATTGGTTGGTAACATATTTGTTTACATTGATTGTTGTATGTTGGACAGGACTGTAGTTGGTTGGTATTATATTTGTTTACATTGATTGTTGTATGTTGGACAGGACAGTTATTTGTTTACGTTGTAAGTTGGGCAGGACTATAGTTGGTTGGTATCATATTACATTGATTGTTGTATGTTGGGCAGATCTACAGTTAGTTTACATTGATTGTTGTATGGTGGGCGGATCTTTAGTTTGGTGATGCCGAAGATATGAACACACCTTGCCCTCAAGCTTTCTCCTTATGTCTCCGTCTCTCCCTCTCTGCCCTACCTTACCTCTACACACCTCTCTCCTTGTGTCTCTCTACCTCTCTAACTGTAGACCTAACTTCACTGTAAACTCATCTTCACTGTAACTGTAGACTTACCTTCATTGTAACTGTACACTTACCTTCGTCAACAAAACATGTCAACCCATGACATGAATTACCCTAAACACCTCAAAGAACATAACGCACTTACATGTCTACACCTTACACAAACCCACGTCACGACTCACCAACTCTCCACAGGTAAGACATATCTACCTGCCATGACAGCCTTAAACCACACCTGTGTCTCCAATCTACCGTACACTGTTACAATATGATTACTTTATACACCTTTGATTATCATAGAACTTAATGGACGCATATTTCTATCCAAAAACTAGCTTGCATGAAGCCAATCTTGCTAGGCTCTGTTAAGTTCACTTCATTCCCTGGTCGTTGAATTTATAATGGTAATATACATGTATGTATATCCTGCTGTCAATGCTGTAAATGTTGTGTATATGAGTTTGTGAAGATTCTATTTAACGCAAAGAAGCATAATCTATATTGTGCTGCAGGCACAAACTCAGAATCAAAGAACTGTTGAATCACCTTAGAGATTTATTTGTGTTCAAGATACTTGCGCTGTGTAGTTCCTAATTTCCGTGAGTTTTGTGTGCGCATAGATTCAATAACACATTACAGCCCAGTAATTAGTTTGGTATTTATCATCATCATCATCATCATCATCATCATCATCATCATCATCATCATCATCATCATCATCATCATCATCATCATCATCATCATCATCATCATCATTATCATCATCATCACCATCATCATCATCATCATCATCATCATCATCACCACCACCACCACCACCACCACCACCACCACCACCACCACCACCACCACCACCACCACCACCACCACCACCACCATCATCATCATCATCATCATCATCATCATCATCATCATCATCATCATCATCATCATCCTCCTCCTTCTCATCATCATCATCATCATCATCATCATCATCATCATCATCATCATCATCATCATCATCATCGGGTTTCTTAGTTTGAAGACTGGTGTTGAAGTTATCTGATAATGCCAGTTTACTGTCTCCTGTTTTCAGTAATTCTCTTCTACCCTGTGTTAAGCCTGCACCCTTATGTATTTGGCGTAACTGTGTCATTTTGTTGTTTCTTACATTCTCGTATGATGTTGTTGTTTCTTGCATGCGTTTATGATGTGGTTGTTTCTTACATG
Source organism: Cepaea hortensis (assembly GCA_963921405.1). Taxonomy (NCBI): domain Eukaryota; kingdom Metazoa; phylum Mollusca; class Gastropoda; order Stylommatophora; family Helicidae; genus Cepaea; species Cepaea hortensis. The sequence goes on from OY992879.1 coordinate 154,837,939, forward strand.
CCCGTGTGAGGTTGTTATGTTTTAAAACTTGTTTCTTTTATGTCTGTCTGAAAAGATTGTTTCGTTTTTTATTATATACTAGCTGACCCGGCCCGGCTTCGCCCAGTCCTTGGTGGGGAGCATCTCATTTAATTCATATAAGTAGTCATATAAGTTCCCGTTCCCGTTACCGACTATCTGTCTGTCTGTCTGTCTGTCTGTCTGTCTGTCTGTCTGTCTGTCTGTCTGTCTGTCTGTCTGTCTGTCTGTCTGTCTGTCTGTCTGTCTGTCTGTCTGTCTGTCTGTCTGTCTGTCTGTCTGTCTGTCTGTCTGTCTGTCTGTCTGTCTGTCTGTCTGACCCGGCCCGGCATTGCCCAGCTCCTGGTGTGGAGCATCTCATTTAATTCATATAAGTAGTCATATAAGTTCCCGTTCCCGACTGTCTATCTGTCTGTCTATCTGTTTGTCTATCTGTCTGCCTGACCCTGCCCGGTTTCGCCCAGTCCCTGGTGGGGAGCATCTCATTTAATTCATATAAGTAGTCATATAAGTTCCCGTTTCCGTTACCGACTGTCTGTCTGTCTGTCTGTCTGTCTGTCTGTCTGTCTGTCTGTCTGTCTGTCTGTCTGTCTGTCTGTCTGTCTGTCTGTCTGTCTGTCTGTCTGACCCGGCCCGGCATCGCCCAGCTCCTGGTGTGGAGCATCTCATTTAATTCATATAAGTAGTCATATAAGCTCACGTTCCCGTTCCCGACTATCTATCTGTCTGTCTGTCTGTCTGTCAGTCTGTCTATCTGTCTGTCTATCTGTCTGATCCGGCCCGGCTTCGCCCAGCACCTGATGGGGAGCATCTCATTTAATTCATATGAGTAGTCATATAAGTTCCCGTTCCCGACTGTCTGTCTGTCTGTCTGTCTGTCTGTCTGTCTGTCTGTCTGTCTAATCATTTATTGGTTGCAGTTAGAACAACCTTAGATAAACGAAGACCAACTTGGTAATATATTAACTTGGGTAAATGGAGCAGCGGCAGCAGCAGAAGAAGAAGAAAAAGGAGGAGTAAGAGCTGGGAGGAGGAAGAGGGAGGAGGAGGGAGGAGGAGGAGAAAGAGAGAAGAGGAGGATGGAGGAGGGAGAGGGAGGAGAGGGAGGAGAAGAGGAAGAGGGTAGGAGGTGGAGGAGGGGAGAGGAGGAGGAGGAGGAATATAACGCATATGCCTGTAGATTTAATAATGGCTGAGGTTGTTCCATGTCTTCTTAGAGTTGGCGACAGTGTAAAGAAATATAAAATCTTCAAACGTGATAGAGATAAGGTAACTATTATTTATTCATTCTTTAAGCAAAAAAAGATGAGTTACAATGTTATGCATTATGCATTATTTTTATGAAAACTTTGAAAATGCCTTACAGATTGTATCATTATTTATTATAACTCATATGCCGGTACATAACTATGGACAAAGAGTTTATAAATCTTTGAAAACGATGCCACAATATGACTATAAGTTATACAGAAAAGTTATGCCCCTTGAAATAACTTTTACAGAGTTAAGTCCCCTGAGATAGATGAAATTATAATGAAAAATGAAATAATTTTGGGTAAGCAGCCGATTTCATACTAAAAAAATATGACAGTGGGCTGCGCTGGAATGAAAGGAAGACGTGTAAAAAATTTCATCTCAATGGGATGGGCCGTTCGCGAGCGCATTAGGGACATATAGACAGACAGACAGACGGACGGAGATCGCCTTTTATATATAAGATATACCCATCCATGTTGGGTTTTCCTCTTGTCCGCTTACTCGTTAGGCCTCCCTCCATATACATCTTTTCCAGACTCTACACGCCCAAAGTATTTCATTTCATTCACTTTCGTTTATCTTAATAACCACATTTCTTTGACAATGAATCCCTGTTGAACGGTTCAGTGTGTTCTCTATTTCGCCCATGCAGGAGGAGGAGAGGTAGGAGGAGGGAGGAGGCGGAGAGAGTAGGAGGAGGGAGGAGGCGGAGGGAGAAGGAAGAGGGAGGAGGAAGAGGGAGAAGGAGGAGAAGGAGGGGGAGGAGGAGGGGGAGGAGGAGGAGGGAAGAGGAGGAGGGGAGGAAGAGGAGGGAGGAGGAGGAATGTGAAGGGAGGAAGAGGGAGGAGGTAGAGGGAGGAGGAGGGAGGCGGAGAGAGGAGGAGGGAGGAGGAGGAAGAGGGAGGAGGAGGAATGTGAAGGGAGGAGGGGGGAGGAGGTAGAGGGAGGAGGAGGGAGGAGGAGGGAGGAGGAGGGATTAGGAGGAGGAGGGAGGAGTAGGGTGGAGGAGGAGGCGAGGAGGAGGGAGGAGGAAGAGGGAGGAGGAGGGAGAAGGAGGGAGGAGGAGAACGAAGGAGGAGAAGGGAGCAGGAGGAGGATAGGGAGTAGGAGGGAGAGGGAGGAGGAGGGAGGAGGAGGAGAGAGTAGGAGGAGGGAGGAGGCGGAGTGAGAAGGAAGAGGGAGGAGGAAGAGGGAGAAGGAGGAGGGAGAAGGAGGAGAAGGAAGAGGGAGGAGGAAGAGTGAGAAGGAGGAGGGAGAAGGAGGAGAAGGAGGGGGAGGAGGAGGAGGGAAGAGGAGGAGGGGAGGAGGAGGAGGGGAGGAGGAGGAGTGGAGGAGGAGGAGGGAGGAGGAGGAATGTGAAGGGAGGAGGAGGGAGGAGGTAGAGGGAGGAGGAGGAGGAGGGAGGCGGAGAGAGGAGGAGGGAGGAGGAGGAAGAGGGAGGAGGAGGAATGTGAAGGGAGGAGGGGGGAGGAGGAAGAGGGAGGAGGAGGGAGGAGGAGGAGGTAGAGGGAGGAGGAGGGAGGAGGAGGAGGGAGGAGGAGGAGGGAGGAGGAGGAGGGAGGAGGAGGGAGGAGGCGGATAGGGAGGAGGAGGAGGGGGAGGAGGGAGGAAGAAGGAGGAGGAGGGAGGAGCAGTGATGAGGAGGAGGAGGAGGAGGAGGGAGGAGGAGGGATGAGGAGGAGGGAGGAGGAGGAAGAGGGAGGAAGAGGAATGTGAAGGGAGGAGGAGGGAGGAGGTAGAGGGAGGAGGAGGGAGGAGGAGGAGGAGGAGAGGGAGGAGGAGGAAGGAGGAGGGGGAGGAGGAGGGAGGAAGAAGGAGGAGGAGGGAGAAGGAGGGATGAGGAGGAGGAGGGAGGAGGAGGAAGAGGGAGGAGGAGGAATGTGAAGGGAGGAGGAGGTAGAGGGAGGAGGAGGAGGGAGGAGGAGAAGGGAGGAGGAGGGATGAGGAGGAGGGAGGAGGAGGGATGAGGAGGAGGGAGGAGGAGGAAGAGGGAGGAGGAGGAATGTGAAGGGAGGAGGAGGGAGGAGGTAGAGGGAGGAGGAGGAGGGAGGAGGAGGAGTGAGGAGGAGGAGAGGGAGGAGGAGGAAGGAGGAGGGGGAGGAGGGAGGAGGAGGAGGAGGGAGAAGAAGGAAGGAGGAGGAAGGAGGGAGAGGAAGGAGGGAGAATGAGGAGGGGAGTAAGGAAAGAGAGGTGGAAGGGGAGGAGGAGGGAGGAGGAAAGAGGTAGGGGGAGGAGGAGGTAGAGGGAGGAGGAGGAGGAAGGAAAGGGAGGAGGAAGAGTAGGAGAAGGGAGGAGGAGGGTGGAGGGAGGAGGAGGAGGGAGGAGGTAGGAGGAGGAAGAGGGAGAAGAAGGGAGAAGGAGGAGGAGGATGATGAGGGAGAAGGAGGCAGGAGGAGGAGGAGGAGGGAGGCAGGAGGAGGAGGGATGAGGAGGGAGAGGGAGGAGGAGGGAAGATGAGGGAGGAGGCGGAGGGAGTAGGAGGGAGGAGGATGGAGGAGGAGGGGAGAGGAAGAGGGAGAAGGAAGAGGGAGAAGGAGGAGGGAGGAGGGAGAGGGATGAGAGGGAGGAGGAAGAGGAGAAGGGTGGAGGGAGGAGGTAGAGGGAGGAGAAGAGAGGGGGAGAGAGTTCGCCATTCCGAATTCATACTCGTCTAGTTCTTCCCTTCTACACGACTGTAGATAACTTCCTTACACATAAAAAGATGAATTGTTATTGATATTGCCGTGGCATGGAGGAATATCAGCAGCAGAGTTGATCCAAAAAACCAAAGACTGAGATCTACGGAGAGCCATGAACGCCTACGCCAGCCGGCACGGCACTTGATGATGATGATTGCCGTGTGACGATTCTGTGTAGTCACGTCATTTTCTTCCCTTTCCCTAGCGTTTTGGTTCGGGGATTCTTTCATCATCATCATCATATATTTACGTACGTATTTTGGGAGGGGGAGGAGGGAGGGGGAGGAAGAAGAAAAAAAAACTATGACAGTTGACAGCTCTGGAATGAAAGGAAGGCGTGTAGAAAATTTCATTTCAATCGGATGGGCCGTTCGCGAACAAATAAAGGACATACATATTTACATACATACATATATACATACATATTTACATACATACACTTTGTTTTATAAATATAGATGTTGAGTTTGTTTCTTTTCCTTCACATAAAAAGCCAGTCCCTCACAGTGCGTTGCAATCATTTATTTATTTATTTTGTTTTTCAATTTTTTTTTGGGCACTCGCTCGCTATGAACTCAAGCGTAGTCCATACACACTATTTATAGTAGTGCTGGACTGAATTTTGCGTGTGGACTAGCTTTCCCTATTAACAGTATCCCTCGCCATCAGGCGAACCCACTCCGTCTTCAGAGGTACTTGTAATTAACGTCCCCATGTCAAGGAAGACAGGTCAACATTTTAATCCAGCTGTCCGGTGTAGGGGCTGAATCCTTAACCCCGGCATCAGCACAACGGATGTTTAAGAACACGTGGACCTGCCAATCATTTATTAACTCTTAGGGATTTACTAGGTAATTTACATTCAGTGGTTTTTCATTATTTTCTCGTACGATCGAAATCAACGCAATGCGATCTGCTTCCAAATCGACCGCTGCTGCAGTCGAACTCTGGACTCGGTGTGTCGGGGAATTGTGAAACTGTGGTTCACTATCCCCAAATCCACAGAGGCCGATTAGATGGTAGGCATAAGGCAACAGAGAGTCCTGTAACAGGAACTCTCTGGGGGTATGTGAAGTGTAGGTCCATCACATTTTGTAGGTCCATCACATTTTGTTGGTCCATCACATTTTGTAGGCCCATCACATTTTGTAGGTCCATCAGATTTTGTTGGTCCATCACATTTTGTTGGTCCATCACATTTTGTAGGTCCATCACATTTTGTTGGTCCATCACATTTTGTAGGTCCATCACATTTTGTGGGTCCATCACATTTTGCAGGTCCATCACATTTTGTTGGTCCATCACATGTTGTTGATTCATCACATTTTGTAGGTCCATCACATTTTGTAGGTCCATCACATTTTGTAGGTCCATCACATTTTGTAGGTCCATCACATTTTGTGGGTCCATCACATTTTGTGGGTCCATCACATTTTGTGGGTCCATCACATTTTGCAGGTCCATCACATTTTGCAGGTCCATCACATTTAGCAGGTCCATCACATTTTGCAGGTCCATCACATTTTGCAGGTCCATCACATTTTGCAGGTCCATCACATGTTGTTGGTCCATCACATTTTGTAAGTCAATCATATTTTATTCGTCCATCACATTTTGTGGGTCCTTCACATTTTGTAGGTCCGTCACATTTTGTAGGTCCATCACATTTTGTAGGTCCATCACATTTTGTAGGTCCGTCACATATTGTAGGCCGGATGAATCGGGGGTTAGTCTTTCTGTTACGTATCGAACGACGAGAAATGGCATGGAACCCCTTGTCAGATCGAGCTCATGATATTGTCAGCGTGGCGTCCTAACCAATACACGAACAAGCCCGCTTCTCATGTGCTAGGCTCAAATATTCTAGGTCACAGCAAAATAAAGTGGCGGTTGTAGTTCCCTATGTCGTTGCCCTCTCTATCTCCTAGCCCTCCCTGCTATGGAACTTCAATTTGTTTAAGTGTATTCCTAGAGTTTGATTTCTGGCCTGTATTGTATAAGTTACATTCAGTAGTGTTATATTGTTGCATGTGTGAGATATGGACAATTAACAGACCAGCTGAGAAACATCTAATGGCGGTGGAAATGTGGGTTATGAGAAAAATGCAAAGAATGCCATGGACGGACAGAAAATCAAATGAGACAGTCCTTCGAGAAACAAATGAAATATGGAGATTGGTTGGAGAAATTAGAAGTAGGCAGTCAAGAGGCGCTCGTATCCATTCTGTCAACTGACCTCCACTGATTCTTGATAAAACAAAAAGACGTTAATATGTTTCTCATAATATTTGAATGAACAGAAGAATTTCCCTAGTGATTGGTATTTCTGCCAATCAGAACATCTTCTCGTGGTCACAAGACCCAGATCTTCGGGTCAAACGAGTACATATGTGAAATCACGAACATTGGGAACTACAATCCTCGATGGAGAGAGCGATGTAGCTTTCAAGTACTGCCACCTGAACCAGTCGTTGCCTATTTTCATTTTGTTGCTGTTCTCTGCGTTCATATTTATTAATCAATAACCGTGCCCTTCATTTGTATTATCTCCTTGTAAGGGAATAGCTAATCTATATGTATTTGAGTGCCTTTAATTTTCTCACTAATGCACATACTCTTAGACCGTAGAAAGCGATGCATGCGTTTCAATTCCGTCGTTCTGTTTGGCATGTGTTTGTCGTACGAGCCTCGAATGTCTTTTGTCTCGTATATTGATGCTCATATTGATGTATTATGTTGTTGTTGTTGTGGTTCTTTAGCTATATGTGTCTTTCATTTGTTTTTCGTTTATTGTGAATCAAGAAGTCAGTTTAGTTTTCTTTAATGTCTTTTTCTCTGTTTCTTCTTGTTGTGTTTGTCTTTGTCAATGACCTCAGACAAATTCTCACGATGAACTCGACCTTTATATGGAGTTCCATTGCTGTTCATTTTGATTACACTTGTGTATGTTCACATCATTTATTTGACATTCATTCATTTGACATTCATTTGACACGTGGATGTAACATGCAGAATAGATAACTGATGTATGACAGATGAGTGGCTCGAAGGGCCGACTGTAAGATGGTCCTGTGTGCACAATTTGTGACCCTTTGAAAATAAACTTTGTTCTTGCGTTGTTCTCTCTCTCTCTCTCTCTCCCCCCCCCCCCTCTCTCCCTCTCGTTCTCACTCTCTTACGGCAGACGGGCCTGCGTGCCCGATTCTTACCCCTTTGAAAATAAAAATTGTTCGTTCGTTCGTTCTTCCTTTCTCTCTCGCCCTCTATCGTTTTCTCTCTACCCCCTTTCTTTCTTTCTTTCTTTCTTTCTTTCTTTCTTTCTTTCTTTCTTTCTTTCTTTCTTTCTTTCTTTCTTTCTTTCTTTCTTTCTTTCTGTCTGTCTGTCTGTCTGTCTGTCTGTCTGTCTGTCTGTCTGTCTGTCTGTCTGTCTGTCTGTCTGTCTGTCTGTCTGCCTGCCTGTCTGTCTGTCTTTGTCTCATTCCCTGTTAGCTTCAAATTTCACGCTGTCCTTGACTCCCTCTATCTTTTGGTTTCATTCCTGACCAAGTGTACAATCAACATTCCTGGATTCATACCTCTCTCTCTCCCTCGCTTTCTCCCATCTCTCTGTCTTTCTCTCCCTGTCTCCTTGTTTGTTTCTGTCTCTATATGTATCTCTCTGTCTCTATCTCTCCCTCTCTGTCTCTTATCACCCTCCTCTCTTTTCTCCCACAAAAACTCACTCACGGCTGTAAGAAATCAATCTATACACACACACACACACACACACACGCGCACGCAAGCACACACAAACACACACACACACACACACACCCACACACACACACCGCCCGACAAAATGTATTCCTAATATACATCAATACACACAAACGCAAAACACATTTCTGTGTGTCCATTCAGCCATAATCTCCCAGCTTGTATTCAAATTGCCGCAGAGTTGTCCTGTGACGGCAGACAGTAAGAAATGTTTGCATTGTCTATTATTTTATTAAGGGGTTCCAATAGAAAGCCCGCCTAATGGACCCAGGACAAACAGATAAACACTTAGGAGCAAGACATTCACATAAAAAAACAAATTCACGTGAAATAAAACAATGGGAATTTTGTCCAAGTTGGGGTAAAATACAAATGGAAAATATAACAACAAAGGCTAAAAGCGAAATTGAAGCTGTAAGAAAGGATGCGGTGTAAACTTGGTTGAAAGCAAAAATACAATATGACACAAGTTCTGATGACATAATGGCGAAGGAAGACACGGCGCTAATTTGTTGAAGTACAACTTTAATTGCGAAAACCCGGGGGAAACCACTACATGCATTTCTCATTCATAAGTTTATGGATAGTTACTAATCTAATTGTATAGGGGAGTGAAGTGTTCAGATATAATCACACCTTCTTCTTACTGATAACGTTTAATTTCCTACAAACCTAGTTGGACTTTGCACTGATATGGCTTGTTTCATATCGATCTTGTTTGATGTGCTATTGACTTCATACTAACTGGGACAATGGGTGTCTTTGTGATGTATGGTGACTTCTAATGATATATGATACATGGCCAATGAGTGACTTGGTGACGTATAGTGACTTCTAATGATATATGATACATGGCCAATGAGTGTCTTGGTGACATATTGTGACTTCTAATGATTTATGATATATGGCCAATGAGTGTCTCGGTGACATATTGTGACTTCTAATGATTTATGGCCGGTCTCTCTGGCTGTGGGTTTACAACACTTTCTCTCTGTAATCCCGTTTATCACGCAGAGTCTCGTAGCGGAGCGAGAGCTGAGGCGGTTCGACCCCCGCTCGTGACTTGCGGGATACTGAGCCGGCCGCTCAGAAAGCAATGGCAAACTACTGAGCGTAATCTTGCCAAGAGATCAACATACAGCTGAAAGATGCTGGTGTTGACAGCTAAGTCCTGTAAAGGATATGCTAAAAAAAAAAAAAAAAAATGATTTATGATATATGGCCAATGAGTGTCTCGGTGACATATTGTGACTTCTAATGATATATAATACATGGCCAATGAGTGTCTTGGTGATATATGGTGACTTCAAACGATATATGATATATCGCCAATGAGTGTCTTGGTGACATATTGTGACTTCTAATGATATATGATACATGGCCAATGATTGTCTTATTGATATATGGGGACTTCTTATGATATATCATACATGGCCAATGATTGTCGTATTGATATATGGTGACTTCTTATGATATATGATACATGGCTAATGATTGTCGTATTGATATATGGTGACTTCTTATGATATATGATACATGGCTATTGATTGTCTTATTGATATATGGTGACTTCTAATGATATATGATACATGGCCAATGAGTGTCTTGGTGACATATTGTGACTTCTAATGATATATTATACATGGTCGATGTGTGTCTTGGTGATATATTGTGACTTCTAATGATATATGATACATGGCCAATGAGTGTCTTGGTGACATATTGTGAATTCTAATGATATATGATACACATCAAATCAAATCAAATCAAATCAACTTTATTTTAAAAGGGTCACAAATTGGGCACGCAGGCTGGTCTTACATTCGGCCCTTCCAATCACTCGTCTTTCGTCCATCAAGAGCATTATACATTTACATAGGAAGAAAGATAAACATTGTGAAATAAATGTTGTAAACATAATCAAGACAAATTATCATGTTATGAGGAACATCTCTCACCTACCCATACATCACCCCACCCACACACACAACCCCACATACCCACTCACACACACCCAGGGACACATACATACCCCACCATCCAACCCATCCTCCTCCCGCACATCCCCCCACCCACACACACTGCCCTCACTTGTTCCCCCAACCAAAACACACTCGCCACTCACAAACATCCCCCATCAACCCACACATCCCACGCCCACCCACATACACATCCTAACCCACACATCCTCTCCCCACCCACACCTCCAACCACCCATCCCCCAGCCACATCTCCATCGACCACATATTCCCCACCCACGCATGGCCAATGAGTGTCTTGGTGACATATTGTGACTTCTAATGATATATGATACATCGCCAATGAGTGTCTTGGTGACATATTTTGACTTGTAATGATATATGATACATGGCCAATGAGTGTCTTGGTGACATATTGTGACTTCTAATGATATAAGATACATGGCCAATGATTGTCTTATTGATATATGGTGACTTCTAATGATATACGATACATGGCCAATGATTGTCTTATTGATATATGGTGACTTCTAATGATATATAATACATGGCCAATGAGTGTCTTGGTGACATATTGTGACTTCTAATGATATACGATACATGACCAATGAGTGTTTTGGTGACATATTGTGACTTCTAATGATATATGATACATGGCCAATGAGTGTCTTGGTAACATATTGTGACTTCTAATGATATGTGATACATGGCCAATGAGTGTCTTGATGACATATTGTGACTTCTAATGATATGTGATACATGGCCAATGAGTGTCTTGGTGACATATTGTGACTTCTAATGATATATGATTCATGGCCAATGGGTGTCTTGGCGACATATGGTGACTTCTAATGATATCTCACATACATGGCTATGTGAGTGTCTTGGGAAGCAGCTTTGCACAGGTCAATGGGTGTTTTAGGAAGTAGCTTTGCACAGGTCAATTACTTCTAATGATGCATGGCACATGGTCACGAGTATTTGGGAAGTGACATTGCAAAGATCCCATGCGTATCTTGGGATGTGATTTTGCACAGATCCCATGATTGTCTCGGGAAGTGGCATTGCAAAGATCCCGTGAATGTCTTGGGAAGTGGCTTTGTAAAGACCCACGAGTGTCTTAGGAAGTGGCTTTGAAATGTTCCTAACTTCTAATGTTATATGATACATGATACCCTTGAGCCGAGCTTCATTCTAATATCGCTTGACGATGTCCTACCATCAGCGGTGAAACCTGGGCAGACGGAGAAAGCTCCACGAAGCAGTATGCCGCCTCTGCTGAGAGACACACTCTCCAACACGTCTTCTCTCGTGTCTTCTTCTTTATTGTTCCCTGTTTCTTCTATTTGGTTTCGTCTTTATGTGCGGCTCTGGGGGCGAAGGTGTTACTAGTGTAATTCCTAATCCCGCATACCGCGTTCGAAACACCGCTGTGGATGCTTTGGAAGCAGACCGCCTTACGTTGGTATTCATACAATGGTATAAGTACCGATCATTTAGAAAGCAATGGCAAACTACTGAACGTAAATTTGCCCAGGAATCACAAGCAGCAAAATAATTCTGGAGTTGACTGTTACATCCTATAAAGGATATGCATCTAACTTTGTTAATGAAAACACCGTGAGACAAATTCTCATGATGAACTGTCTTGAAGTTCCTCTTTAGTTGTATACCTCTTACTTCAAAACTATAATTTGTCTCTTACACTTTTTCTCCTGCCTTTCGCCATCTCTCTCTTATCTTTGATGTATGATGTGATTATGAAGGCCCTTGAATCTAGACACGCCCACGTCAAAGGCAGCCTTTGGGCAATGTCGACTGACAGAAAAGGTGCTGCCAGAGATAACAACCATAGTGGATGTGCCCGAGACTACAGATGAACACGACAACCAGAACTCTAACCGAGCCCATGGTCTTCCTCAGAGATGAGCAGAGAGCAGTAACTAAAGTCAATTACCCTATAAACTTGCCATTCGTTCTGTTTTGATGTTAAACTTGAGGGGTCACAGCTGATATTCTGACATAATCTGAAGTCCCCAAAAAGGGCAGATATTATGACTCATTCCACGTCAGTTTCAGAGAAATACGATAATGTAGCGACTAGACGCGCGCCTGAGAACACGGCGGGCAGGGGTTAGAATCTGCAACAATGTGGATTTAAAAATTGACCTGATTTCGCAAGTCGATCCATGTTAAGATAAGTACCAGTAAATGCCACAGGAAGCAAAGTCTTCCGGCATGATATTAACCACGTCCCCCGTGGAGTGCCGACATGAATGTAAGTAGCCTGGAGGAAGAGTTGAATTTCCCGGGGATTCGGGAATGTGGCTCCTTCTACCATGGGCGGTGAATGAAGAAGATTGCTTGCTTGTGTTCGCTGGCTGTGAACTCCAGCGTGAAGTCCTGTATGTCGGATGAATACATCCTGTTGTCCAACATCAATGTGATGTCATACCGGACTGAGGTTTGCGTGAGTATCCGTTGCCCCATGTCTGGCTTATTGGTGTGCAGACTGGTGGTTCCTCGCCATGCAGGCAGATACTCTCCGGCTTCGGAGGAATCATCGATCCTACTGATGTTAGCCAGGTCCCCGAAGAGACCTGTTGCCCAGGACGCACGGCGTGGACGCGTCAGCAGGTCTTGGCCAGTATAGATCCCGGCCCTGGTGCCTTGGAAACACCTCTGCGTCCCGACCAGTATAGATCCCGGCCCTGGTGCCTTGGAAACACCTCTGCGTCCCGGCCAGTATAGATCCCGGCCCTGGTGCCCTGGAAACACCTCTGCGTCCCGGCCAGTATAGATCCCGGCCCTGGTGCCCTGGAAACACCTCTGCGTCCCGGCCAGTATAGATCCCGGCCCTGGTGCCTTGGAAACACCTCTGCGTCCCGGCCAGTATAGATCCCGGCCCTGGTGCCTTGGAAACACCTCTGCGTCCCGGCCAGTATAGATCCCGGCCCTGGTGCCTTGGAAACACCTCTGCGTGCCTTGAATGAAGATAATGTGGAGGCAACTAGTTTCAGAGTGTGATGGCGGCGACTGAGACCAACGACCGGAGAAATAAGCTGGCTTTCTCTCGGCCACATCGGAGGTGTTGTGAGAAAAGCCAGCAGATCACCATGTGAACAATCCGTGACGTTTGTCTCCCCCAAGGCAGGGAGGATGATGGGTAGGTACACATAGCGGCGTGTTCATGGAGTGATTTCAAACAACGTTGATCGCATTTCTTGAAGCCCACACTGAGTTCGGAAGCACCACAGGACAAAGACCCCTCGGAGTCATGACACAGTGGTCCTTATTTCACGCCCACCTCCAGGGTGTAAAGTTAGTAAAATTGCAGACAATGCGCAGGACCTGCAACAATTAGTAGATGCGGTTGTTGTACACAGTGGGCAACTGGGGTTAGAATTAAATTGTAAAATGACTCAGGTTATGGTCGTCACTAGGAAGGAAGAAGTGCCACAATGTAATATACAAGTAAATGGAAATATTCTTCAACAAGTGAATCGGTACAATTATCTTGGAACAGTCATAACATCTGATGGGACATGCCTTGAAGAGGTTAGAACAAGAATTGCCATGGCGAAAGTAGCCTTTAGCAAGATGAAAAACATTCTGACCAATAAAAAGATGTCAATTGAAACGAGAAAAAGAGTGTTGAGGGGATACATAGAGCCTGTTCTTTTGTATGGATGTGAAACTTGGACAATGGGCAGTCAAGCTGAAAAACATCTGATGGCTGCAGAAATGTGATTTCTGAGGAAAATGTAAAGAATACCATGGACAGACAGAAAAACCAATGACCAAGTACTACAGGAGACAAATGAACATCGTAAACTTATTAGAGAAATTAGACGTAGACAGTCAAAATTTTTTGGACATGTTATGAGAAGAAATGGATTGGAAAACTTGGTGACAACTGGCAAGATCGAAGGAAACAGACCAAGAGGCAGACCGAGAGGAAAATACCTGGATGGCTTGGCCACATGGCATGGACGAGACAGGAACACTGAGCTGATCCACGACACTGGTGATCGAGTGAAATGGCGAGTCATGACCGCCCACGCTTTCCGGCATGGCACATGATTGATTGAATGTATAGACATAATACAAAGGCAGAATACAAAGACTACAGAAAAGAACACACAGAGAAACCAGAAGAACATCGAATAAGCGCCGGGGTACATTTGATCTGCTAGTCCAGATACGCAATATTTGCCGACGTCTTGCGAACAGCCGGCAGGACAGGATCGAGTGTCGGCATTCCAGAGCCCAGCCTTGGGAGACAAGACAATTGAAGAGCCTGGGCCTGGTACCTTACTGGCAAATGCGACACTATGTGAACGTAAGGCGAGCTCGTGATTGATCGCTGGGGGAGAGGAGGGTGTGGATATCAGACAAAGAAGCGAAGTAAAGATAGGAGGAATATAGGAGATAGAGTAACTGGAAGTGTTACATGAAGGATTTTTATTTTCATTTCTTTATTTCTTTGGTCTGATGTTTAATTATTCTGTCTGTCTGTCTGTCTGTCTGTCTGTCTGTCTGTCTGTCTGTCTGTCTGTCTGTCTGTCTGTCTGTCTGCCTGCCTGCCTGCCTGCCTGCCTGCCTGCCTGCCTGTCTGTCTGTCTGTCTGTCTGTCTGTCTGTCTGTCTGTCTGTCTGTCTGTCTGTCTGTCTGTCTGTCTGTCTGTCTGTCTGTCTGTCTGTCTGTCTGTCTGTCTGTCTGTCTGTCTGTCTGTCTGTCTGTCTGTCTGTCTGTCTGTCGTTCTTTCTTTCTATTTTAGTACTTTGGATTCACTACGTTAAAAAAGTTATTTCCTCTTCTTCACATTTCTTTCCATTCTTCCATGTTAATTTTTATACCCTTTCTCCTAAACTACACCTGAATACAAAACTGCACCTGCATCTCTTTGGTACCTGTATTGACGTCAATTTGATTGCGAATATTGTATCCCCGGCTTTTCCACGTATACAATCGTCAAGGATGGTGTTTGAACAAGATGTTACCGTTATCATTTCGTGATTTTCTACCCATGATATTAACCTGTCACCTCTCTTATTCCTTTCACCCAGACCATAGCCACCAGTCACGCCATACACCTTTTCATTGCCTAATTTGGCATTGAAATCCCCGGGATTGCTGGTCATTTAAAAATGTATATTTCAGCTTGAACGATGATTCTAATTATTTTACTCTATGTTGTGTGACATCTGCAGTAAGTACCTGACGAGATGCAGCGAAATGTGCCAGGCAATAAATCGTACTATCTATGGTTTGTGTCTTCGTTATTCAAATTCATTTAAAAATTTTTACATTGGTCTATGGCCATGTCTAATTAATTAATAAATATATCTATATCTTTTTCTGTTCTGTCTGCTGTTGGCACAATGCTTGTAATATGTTAATATCCAGAGATTTGCCGTGGGGTTTCACTAATAACACTCTATCTGAGATTGTCCAAAATTCTTTAACTGTCCTAGCGCTCAGTTGATAAAAAAGCATGCCAATTCCTCCTTTGTAGTCTTTCCCTCGTGAGTAAATAAATTTGAACTTATATTGTTCCCCACACCTGTTAATCGCATTTTACTAAAGCCTAATACAATGATATTAATTCTGTCCATTTCCTTCTTGACGTTTTCTAATTTTCCATTCTGATTGTGTTTTATTTGGTTTTGTTGCGTTCGCACTTTTTGAACTTAAGTGTAGTCCATATACATGTTACTACTTTTAGTGCACTGTATTTATTTTTGCGTGTGGATTTGCATTCCCCTTTACCAGTGTCCCTCGCCATCAAACGAACGCACTCCGAATTCTGAGATATTTGTAATTTACGTCCCTAAGTTAAGAACGAAAAGTCAAAATTTTAGTCCAACTGACTGACGTAGGAGTTGAACCCCCTAACTCGATATTAGCACACCGGAAGCTTAAGAGAGAACCCTCATATTCATTCGGCCATACTGGCCTCCAGACTAAGTGTGCTGACATTCCATGTACCAACATTTGATGTATTTTTAACATTTAATTTGCATACAGTCGCATGATGACGATCGGGTATCACCTGCTACACATGGTGCTCCCGACCGGACGATGAGATTCCCATTAACGTCGTCATCTGTATCGAGTTTGTTTTATTCAAACATTTATTTTGGGAAAATACAGCGATGGTTTCCCCCTACCTTCCGCCAGTTTGTGTATAGTTGACTCCAATAACTAGTTAGTTGCATATCCTTTACAGGACTCATCAGTCAACCCCATCATTTTTGTGTGTGGCTGTTTGTGATTCCTGGGCAAGTTTACTTTCAGCAGTTTGCCAGTGCTTACTGAACGACCGGTACCCGTACCATTGCACGGAAACCAAGGTAAGGCGATCTGCTTCCAAATATCCGGCAGCTGTTTTTGAAAACGGTATGCGGGATTAAAAATTGCATATTCGGAACCCCTTCGTCGTAGACTCCATTAGCGTTTGTCTAAACAGACAGACCCTGCAGGCAGCATCAGGGATTTTGTCGTCTTTACCCGCCGTTTGCCACGTCAAACAGTTTTGAGGTATTTTATAGAGATATCAGCCCTAACAACTAACTCACCTCCTAGCAATTATCACCGTTATCAGGATTCTGAAAATAATAGCATTATCATTATTAAAATAAGATGTAACCTTACTACACTAGGGTAAGATAACTACGGTCGGTCGGTACGGTTTTCAAGAATTGTCTAAACTTCTGGAGTAACCTATTAATTATCCAGATTTCACGACCTCTCATGTTTTCTCAAGATTATTACCCGTGACCCCAGCCAGATAAACACGGGAACAGATTACGTATGTAAGCGGTGCAGGTCAGAGGGCGAAGGTTATCATCACGTGCTCGGTGTCTCTGTCTTTCTCCCGCGCTAAAGATTAGCCATGTTTGTAAACAAACCCAATCTGTTGACAAATTTAAATGAATTGCCATGTATGCAATAGTATACAAGATACAGGCGTATTCGCTGCCTGGCAACATATTCGCGTATTTGCGTGGAAATCGCAAGTTTGAATATGTCGTGCTACACCAAGACATTCTGAAGAATCCAGACACGATTTCACCATTGTCATCATGAGTTATGCCGATAAGCGTGGGCGGTTATGGTTTGTCATCTCACACGATCACCTGTCTAGGACCGGGACTGTTATGTTGTCTCGATTATGCCACGATTCCAGGCTTTCTAAGTGCAGGGTGTTTGTAAAATCTCACTACACTTTGCATGTAGAACACATTTTAAAAAAATCTTTCTTCCGCTGATAACACCATTCTGTTTGGAGTGCAAAGAATTAATCCAGCAGACGGCAGCCATATTGCTTCACGAAGCACATTATTTTTATGACATCATGTACTTTATTTTTCGAATTTGTTCTACATACACCATGTAGTGAGACTTTACAAACACCATATATGTACCTACCTGCAGTCCCTTGACTGTTTTCCCATCAATATTGTTAGTTGTCACTATGTTGTCCAGGTTATTTCACTTCATAATCTTCTCAAAATATCGTGACTATCTAATCTAATTTCTTGAATGAATTTACAGTTTTATTTGTTTCCCCCCACATATCCTTTACAGGACATCGCTGTCAACACCAGCATTTTACCGCTGTTGTTGATTTCTTGGCAAGATTAAGCTCAGCAGTTTGCCATTGCTTTCTGAGCGGCCGGCTCCCTTATCCCTAAGTCATCAACGCGGCGAGAACCGCTACCAATTCTAGCGCGCTGCGTTACCCTACATGGATAAACGGGATTACGGAGACAATCGTTTAACGACTGGGCCATGGAGACCGGCTATTTGTTTCTATAGGGACCTAATTACAGACTTTTCTGTCCTCCGGTGGTATTCGTAGCATTATCCTCAGAAGCCAAATGTCTACTCTACTACCATTAGAAGTTTCTCAGCTGGTCTGTGACACTGTTTTATATTACCAAACAACAAATATGAAGATAATAACCAATGTCACAATATAATCTGCACAGAAACAAAAGAATATTAAACAGAACATGGGTGAGAAGCCTTGCTTCAGGGGACAGGTTCGGACACAGCCCAGAGTTCCGGCAACAGCTACTGCGGGGTAAAATGGCTGCCTTGCGCTCGGACTGAGTCATTCGGGGTCATTAGTGCTGTATCGAGCCTTCCTCGGGCTCCGAAGGTTGTGGGTTAGATTTCGGAGCCCTCGTTCGCTTCACAGGTGCTATCTTCTCGTAAACTACTAGGGGTCGTCACTGGAGCCAGGGAGTTCATGCCATGTGTCACGTTTTCGGCAGACTGAAAGAGAGCGACCCATATATAGGGTTGCCAGACGTCCGGCAAAAAGAGGATATGTCCTTCTTTTTAGCCTGATGTCCTCCGTCCGGCAGACAAAGCTAACAACCTTTAAAATGTCCGGCTTTTAAAATATTTTATGTTATCATTTTTTATCTATTGTTGTTACAACTTACAATGTATCTACACTCTACCGCGTGCTTACATTCTTTATTAAAACCCATTGCTTAATAATATTTATTTAATTTTTCTATTTATACCAAACGTAAATCACTAATTATTTGTATAATTTGAATCTAACTGTTGCTCTATTCGGCAACACTAACAATGCTGTAGTCTCTATGGTCAAAATGTTAATGTTATTTCCGGTTCCGGCAGCAGAGACGCCACTTAAAAATGTTTTTTAATTTTTAAGTTTTGCCGTCTATGTTTATGAAAATGGCTTCTACAAAGAGAAAATGCAAATTCTCGAACACTGAAAAATAAGTTTCCATGCTTCGTTGAAGGACGCGACGAGAATGAGGCAAAGTGTACGATTTGCGATAGTTACTTGTCCGTTGCCAACAATGGAACTACTGACTTGGAGCGCCATGTTGACAGTGAGAGACATAGGAACCTAATCAAAGTGTCCGCGTCATCTAGCACATTGATGTCTTTTTTTTCTTCAGCTAAGTACTTAAATGTGTTGCTGAAAGCGCATGCGGCTGAAGCAACTTTGGCATTTCATACAGTTTGTCATCATCAGTCTCACAACTCGATGACCTGCACAGCTGGTTTGATGCACACATTATTTGAAGATTCAGAAATTGCTAAAAATATTGCTTGTGCAAAAACAAAGACTGAAGCAATAATACACCAGGTGTATTGATGAATTGGATAAATCTTTAAAGTGGTATTTCATGTTTCGGTCTTTCGACAGATGCTAGCAATCACGGTTGGCAGAAACTATTGCCGATCGTTGTTCAGTACTTTGACTAGAAAGCAGGTGGAATCCAAACTAAGATTCTCGAGTTAGACAATACACCAAATGAAATCTCAGAAACTATATCACAGTATATTTTGAGAACACTCCAAAAACATTTGTACTCCAAATGTTTTGCTTTTGCTGTGACAATGCCAATGTGCATTTTGCAGGCATTAACAGAAAAGAAGGTAGAAATGTGTTCTCGCATTTGAAGGAAGCCTTGAGCAAGCCATTAGTAGGCGTTGGATATTCTGCTCATGTTCTGCACAACTGATCCAACATGGCGCAGATTTAATGCAGACTGACGTTGAATCTATTGTCTTGAAAATCTTCAATTACTTTTCTATATACACTGTCAGAACAGAAACTTTAAAGGATTTTTGTGACTATGTCAACATAAACTATCAGCAACTACTCTATCACTCTAAAACTAGATGGCTCAGTTTGTTTCCAACTGTTGAGAAGCTGCTGAGGTGGTTTACTGCTTTGAAAGAATATTTTCTTTCTGTAAACCAACCACCTGCTATGATAAAAAAAAAAATTATTGGCAGCTATTGTAATAAAATTGTACTGATTGTGGGTTTAATCTGGAACGATTTGAATGAAACATTCAATATGTCCTCGTTTGTCCTCTTTTTTGTCTTATTATGTCCTCCTTTCGGTGCCCACGTATCTGTGAACCCTACCCATATGGGATAAAAGTCATGATTGAAGTCATTTTTAAGGGCCTCTTAGTCCCATTATGTGCCTCACTGCCCATTGTGGTCCATCAATGCATGTCTCCAGTGTTAGTGGACAGTGATTTAGTGAATAGAGTTTGCAGTTTGGATGACCGCCTCAGCGACCTGGCAAAATAAATCTACGCTTCGATGAGGCGCAATGCAGTAGATTCTCTCGTCGTTAAATTGCCTTTATTTACTATAACGAGGTATGTTACGCTAAGTAAACAAGGATATGCTACAAAGAAGACAACACTAAAACATAGACAATAGATATTTTATGTAAATTGAGTGGAGCTTTTTTCTTAATGTGTAGATGGATTTCTAGAAATATGGTGAAGATTTCGATTGAAATTCCTCAAGGGGGATGACCGCTGCCTCTAATGTGCTCATCTCATACCATCTGACTGAATATAAACACTCGGCTTAAGAGACTTATCTTGTTGCTAGTAATTTCCCTTACATACATGCTGATTTATTTCCCTTGAACGTCGTAGCAAAAGGGTACGGTTATCTTTGTAGCATCGAAAAATGGTTACCTTTCGACAAATAAAGTAAAGGAAGGTTTCATACTTGTCCATGATATGCTGTCTTAGTAGCGGTTGGTTGTGATGGGGTATAAAACACCTTCTAACTATATAATGTCTTCCTTTAGTGTCTTGTTTCTTCTTTCTTTTTTTTTTGTTTTTGGCTTATTCATTCTCCGTTAAGTTCTGTCAGGGAGTCTCCTTGACGAAGTGGTTACGCGTCCTGCCTCGCGTTCTGAAGGTGGAGGGTTTGATTTTGGGCTACGTCCTTCAGTTCACGAGTTCAGTTTTTTCGAAGATTCCCGGAGGTCGTTGCTGGAGCTACGGAGTTCGAGCTTTATGCAACGCTTTCGGCAAGCCGGCCTGCGATAAGAAACGGAGCCATACGAGATTACAACCTGGTTCAATGAAGTCGATTCTCTCGCCTTTTAAACTCTTTTTTTTTAAATTCAGTTCTGTCAATTCTTTCTTCCTTGCTCTATTCTTAACTTTCTTCCATTTCTTCTTTCTTGTTTTATAACTGTCTATCTCTTTTTAATACCTTCTCTTTGTCTTGGACGTCCGGCCTTTGTCTGCCCATCTGTTCCCATGCCTTCCGCCTCTGTCAGTTGGTCAATCGTTGGCTCCGAGGTAGACTCCTTCATGTGGGGTGATCTGGAAAACTGGAGCTCACCGACAACGTCATAGAATGTGTCTTCTAATGGAGCAGATGCGCGCGCGCGCACACACACACAAACACACACACTCACATACATACACACATACACATACACACAAATACATGTCTACATATATACACATAGACACGCATACACACATGGACGTGCATACACAAATACGTACACAAACATACACACATACATACGCATAAATATACACACATATACAAACACACACTCACACACACACACACACACACACACACACATATATATATATATATATAATCCCACTCCTGTAGCGAGAACCTGCTTTGGCTAATGAAGTGGTAAGAACATCACATGTGTGTGGTTCATGAAGTGGTAGGAACATCACATGTGTGTGGTTCATGAAGTGGTTGGAACATCACATGTGTGTGTGGTTCACGAAGTGGTAGTACGATCACATGTGTGTGTTCATGTCGTAGTAGGACCATCACATGTGTGTGGGTCGCAGCACCCGGAGTAATGGGTGTCAGTCTTTTCCTCCGGTAGGGAACGATGTGGCATTTTTTTCTGTTGTCCGTATGTTGGACACGCCTGCAACAAATGTTGCCCATATGTTGAACACGCCTGCAACAAATACTGTCCATATGTTAGACATGCCTGCAACAAATGTTGTCCATATGTTGGGTACTCCTGCAACAAATATTTTCCATATATTGGACACTCCTGCAACAAATGATATCCATATGTTGGACTCTCCTACCACAGATGGTGTCCATTTGTTGAACTGTCCTGCCACAAAGGTTGTCCATATGTTGAATTCTCCTGCTACAAATGTTGTCCATATGTTGGACACGCCTGCAACAAATGCTGTCCATATGTTGGACACTCCTCCAACAAATGTTATCCATATGTTGGACTCGCCTACAATAATTGGTGTCCATTTGTTGGACACCCCTGCAACAAATGTTGTTCGTATGTTGGACACGCCTGCAACTAATGGTGTCCATATGATGGTCATGGACACTCCTGCAACAAATATTGTCCATGTGTTGAACTCTCTTGCAACATATGTTGTCCATATGTTGGACACTCCTGGAACAAATCTCCAGGTATCAATTAAGTAGTTCTACCGTCACACACATCAGTATCTTCTCACTTAGCTGATCAAAGATGTGGTCTCCAGTCCGTTGTGTCCCTTGACGAGTCTGAACATTGAGAGAGTTAAAATGTTTTGTACAATATATTCTGTAGTATGCAAGCGAAACATTGGACGATAAACATATAAGATGAGAACAATATAATGTCAATGGAATGTGTCTTCTGAAGAAAATTCAAAGAAGAATACCACTGACTGAGAGAGAGAGAGAGAGAGAGAGAGAGAGAGAGAGAGAGAGAGAGAGAGAGAGAGAGAGAGAGAGAGAGAGAGAGAGAGAGAGAGAGAGAGAGAGAGAGAGAACTTTATTTTCAAAGGGTCACAAATTGGGTACGCAGCCCGTCTTACATTAGGCTCTTCTAATCCATCAGTTTTCTGTCATCAAGTGTGCTTGTTACATTTGCATATGAAAAGAAAACATTGTCAAATGAAGGTTGTAAACATAAACAATACATATTACTATGTTATGAGACAGGCAGGCACGCAGACATACGTACACACGCACATTCATAAACATACACATACACTCCTGCTTACATGTGTACATCATTTACACAAACTCTCACAGTTATGCACCTACTCAATAACACACAAATACAAACTCCCTCGCGTACACATATACTTACTCATAAATTTATACTCACTAACAAAAATTTACTAACACATACATACATACATACATACATATTCTCTCCATCTCTCTCTCTCTCTCTCTCTCTCTCTCTCTCTCTCTCTCTCTCTCTCTCTCTCTCTCTCTCTAAAAAAAAAAAAAAAAAAAAAAAAAAAAAAAAAAAAAAAAAAAAAACGTATGAGACAGTTCTTTGGGGGAAAACCCAGCAAATGTACCAGAACAATTTTGACGTTGACAGTGAAGAGATTTGTGGGGAACAATCAGCGTGGATTTAGTGACAGCTGGCAAACATGACGAAAACAAGTACGGGAAGGACACACAGATGAATACCCAGCTGACTTGGCCACATGGCATAATAGAGACAACCACACAGACCTGATAGAAGACTCCGGTGATCGTCTGCGATCAAGAACCATGACCGCCCGCGCTTATCGGCATGGCACATAATAAATAACGACGTGAGGCAGTCCGTGTAAACATGCGCATTCGCACTGCGAGCGCTAACAAGTCAAGTCGCATTATTCTGTCAAGAAGCCTGATCAGCGGGAAAATGTCACGTGGAAAGACCAACAACAAGAAACACGTTGTTGCCAAGATGTGCAGCGTGGGAGCCGACAACAAGAAGAAGAACGTCGAGAGCCCACCTGCTAGCTGCATCAAAGAGCCTGATACTACAGCTATTACTGAAGCTACTACGAGGGAGAAGATTGACAGCCCAACACAGTCAAGAACCAAGACAGCAGAGAAAAAGGAGGAGAAAGACACCAGAGTCGGAAACACCGACTCAAAAATAGTCCGATGGGTTGTCAAGCGGATTCCTGTGGAGCTGACAGATGAAGAAATCCTGAAGCAGCTACGTGAAGAGGATCTTCACATCCGATTCTTGAAGGCGGACCGACTTCTCACCTACTCCAAGATACCTACAACCTTGGCAGTAGTGACGTCGGAGGGCAGCGAGATGCCGAACACAGTATCATTCAACAAGAGAATGCAGCAACCAGAGAGATTCATACCAAGAATCACGCAATGTTCCAGATGTCAGAAGGCCGGCCACAGTAGAGCTACGTGTCGCAGTAAGACGGAAATATGCCGATACTGCGCCGATCACCACGCCTTCAAGGAGTGTCCGCTGGCCAAGCTGGACACGGACTTCCGAGCACCCAACAACAAAAGAAAATGCGCCAACTGCCTGGACAAACATGGAGTAAGATACCTGGGCTGTCCGTACCTGCAGAGACACAGAGACGTCCTAAAGATCGCCATCATCACAAAGTCACCATTCAAGGAAGCAATGCAGAGGGGCGAGACAGCCACGGGTATAGCACAAGCTGAAAGAGATCAACTTCAAAAGCAGATAGATGAGTTGAAGAAGCAAGTCAAGGCACTGCTGACGACGAATCCGACCAACGATAATGAGAAGCTGCTGGCCGACATGAAAGAAATCCAGCTCAACATCAAACAAGAGATTCAGCGCATGGCTGAGATAAAGAAGGAGAACGAAGAAATCCTACAAATTATCAAGACCGAAAGAGAACTGCATAGAGCTGAAATGGAACTCTTTCAAAACAAACCAACAGAAGCCACAGAAGAACTCACAGAAAAACCGCAAGAAGAAACCCAAGAGACCGAGTCTGAACAGCAAGCTAAAGCCAGCAGCCCAACCACAACGCCCAAGAGGGAACTACTATACCGTCGGATCTCTGAAGGAGGCACAGAATACCCAGTCGACAAGGAGGAACTCAAGCGCCAGGAATTCAGAAGGCGCTGGGAAGAAAAAGAACAGAAGAAGCCTAAAAAACTCCGGGGGAAACCGATGATATACCCATTAGTACACTACAACTGTGAGGCCGACTTCGAGTACTATATCGAGGACGGTGAAATCGTCCCATGGCTGACCACGGAGGAAGAAAACGCTAGGCAGCAGATACGCAAACGCAACAGTGAAAACTGTTTCCCCAAGGAGGAAAAAGAAAACGTCGAAAAGCTCCTTCAGAAAATGCACAAAAAAGGAGACAGAATACCAAATAAAAAGTCCTTTTAAGGACTGCAACCAGTCAAGCCTGGAGCCTGCACCAACAACGAAAACAAAAGGAAACATGCACAAAGGACAGCCGCCGACCGATCCCCAGCTGGAGTGTGATCACAAAAAGTCCTTATAAGGACTGCAGCCAGACGAGCCAGGAGCCTACACCAACAAAGAAAACCATAACAACAGAAGAGCATAAAGGATAGCCGCCGACCACTGCTGACGTCACAGACACAAACGTTGCATAACCAGTCCCAGATAGGACTCACAAGACAAGAATTAGGGTGAATAAACCCACAAAAACCACGTTCCTCAATAATAACCACAGCTGATGACGCAGGTTAGACGAGGACGAATTTGGAATTTTTGTTTTAAAAATTGGAACTGGAACTGGGTCCGTGTAAAGAAAAGGGAATCAAGATGTCTAGATTACAGAGCAGGAAATATAAAATGAATATGTATAAACCAAAGAAAATAACCAAAACTAGACTAGGCCTTAAAACAGAAAATAACCCGAACCGTAAGAGGGACAATTCCTTAGATGTTCGGGCCAACCGTTATCTTTTAAGCACCACATAACGTCCACATATTGCCTCTCCTGGTACAGATGCGAGTATGCCTTTCTGTTGCTCAACTTTATTTCAAGATGTACTCCCTCTAGACGCCACCACGATCGACCATCGATCCAACATTCTCCCTTTACAAACCTCTTCGGGTCTGTAAACAAGACAAACTCTTCAAAAGAGAATTTGTTATCTCCCCTACTCGTATCCGGGTTTACTTCCCTTGAAGTTAGTTTTTCTTTTTGGCGCGGTTGTATTTTTGTTATTATCTTCGTTAGCGTCGAGTTAAACGGACCATGCGCTTCCAGTTCATTCGTAAAAAACAAATAAAATCTATCCTTATGACTATGCGCAAAACATGTGATGAATTCACATAGAATGCAATGTTAAAATACACATACCGTGTTTTCTTTGAGAATAGTTTTCAGGTTGAAGAAGAATGAAATGAAAAATTAGATATAACGCAGATGGGCTTTCAAAGAAGAATTATTAGAAAAGTGATGGATTTTAAGTGCGCCAGCAATATTAGCTGGTTGTTGTTGTGGTCCACGGCTGGATGAAAATCGTTGAATGATTGATAAATCATTGAGTGATGTGATTTGCAGCCGTGTTGGAGTTTTTGCAATTTCGTCTGCTTGTTTCCCGCGAGACGGGAAAAATATCTTCTGCTCTGATGTAGGCAGACACTAGACCGGTGCTTCATCATGTTGTCCAATTTTCTTGTTTGCAGTCTTGTCCGAAACTCAGAGGGCGTGTCTTGGCTATATTGCTTTTGTTCGCCGTTTTTCCTTGCTGGGTTATTTTTATTGACAGATTTGACTTTTCTGTCCGCGCGAGGGATCGGAGTTTGATTTATGTTTGTTTTGTCTAGGGTATTTGTGAAGGTTATGCCGCGAGCCTTAAAGGTAGATAGTAGTGGTGGTGGTGGTGGTGATGTTTACGATGGTAATGTTTATGATGGTAATAATGGTAGTGGTGCTGGTGATGGTGGTGATGGAGTCGATGGTGGTGGCGTACACTTAAGGGGGACTGTTGTAGTTAACATGAATAGAACAAGATAATGAGAATAATGTAAACGCTCAGTCATTAACGAGGATCACTCATATAGCACTCCGAACAGGTCCACAGGTACTCCGCTCTCCCTTTAACATCTCCGCCAGACTATATCGACTGACCTCACCAGTTCTGTGTAGGTTAATCAAATGTCTTGTGCTCCTAACAAAATGTTCATATCTTGTGGCTTTACGCTAGCTTCTCATAAATCTCCGTCACTCTGGACCAGGGAGCAGATTCCCAGGTGCCCTTAAAGTCTTCTGCTCGTCCAGCGTCTCTTGTGGTGGTGATGATCTCTGGCCCATCCATTGCTCTTCCCATCTCGATCACAGCCTTGTGTTTATGTCAGGTCAGAACTCTGTTACACACCATGCCCGCATTGGGCACGTAACTATAGAGCCACAGTTTCATAGACCAATAAGCACTGTTTGGGCTATGTGGGTAGAATGTAGACATATGGACTAACTTGTGGTCAGTACGTGGACATATGGACTAACGTGTGGTCAGTATGTGGACATATGCACTAACGTGTGGTCAGTATGTGAACATATGCACTAACGTGTGGTCAGTATGTGAACATATGCACTAACGTGTGGTCAGTATGTGAACATATGCACTAACGTGTGGTCAGTATGTGAACATATGCACTAACGTGTGGTCAGTATGTGAACATATGCACTAACGTGTGGTCAGTATGTGAACATATGCACTAACGTGTGGTCAGTATGTGGACATATGCACTAACGTGTGGTCAGTATGTGGACATATGCACTAAGGTGTGGTCAGTATGTGGACATATGCACTAACGTGTGGTCAGTACGTGGACATATGGACTAACGTGTGGTCAGTATGTGGACATATGGACTAACGTGTGGTCAGTATGTGGACATATGGACTAACGTGTGGTCAGTACGTGGACATATGGACTAACGTGTGGTCAGTATGTGGACATATGGACTAACGTGTGGTCAGTATGTGGACATATGGACTAACGTGTGGTCAGTATGTGGACATATGGACTAACGTGTGGTCAGTACGTGGACATATGCACTAACGTGTGGTCAGTATGTGGACATATGGACTAACTTGTGGTCAGTATGTGAACATATGCACTAACGTGTGGTCAGTATGTGAACATATGCACTAACGTGTGGTCAGTATGTGGACATATGCACTAACGTGTGGTCAGTATGTGGACATATGCACTAACGTGTGGTCAGTACGTGGACATATGCACTAACGTGTGGTCAGTATGTGGACATATGCACTAACGTGTGGTCAGTATGTGGACATATGCACTAACGTGTGGTCAGTATGTGGACATATGCACTAACGTGTGGTCAGTATGTGGACATATGCACTAACGTGTGGTCAGTATGTGGACATATGCACTAACGTGTGGTCAGTATGTGGACATATGCACTAAGGTGTGGTCAGTATGTGGACATATGCACTAACGTGTGGTCAGTATGTGAACATACGCACTAACGCGTGGTCAGTATGTGGACATATGGACTAACGTGTGGTCAGTATGTGGACATATTCACTAACTTGTGTTCAGTAGGTGGACATATGCACTAACGTGTGGTCAGTATGTGAACATATGCACCAACTTGAAGTGACATTTTCATGAGTCTTAATGCTTCTTTCGTTTCTTCCATTTCCCATTAGTTTCATTTACTCTGTCATTCTTGCTATCCTTTTTCATTATCTTTTTAATGTGTCTTACTTACTATCTATCTTACTATCTCCGCTTTTACTCGTTTCTTCCACTTTATTTCTATGTTAATTATGTATTTCTCAATTCTTTCACATACATCATCATCAGAATGTGCCATGCCGATAAGCGTGGGTAGTCATGACTCACCATCTCACGCGATCACCAGAGCTCTGTATGTTCTAGTCCCGACCATACCACGTGGCCAAGCCATCCAGGTATTTACTTCTCTACCTTCCCCTTGTTCTTTTCACCTTAATTTTGCCAGTTGTCATCAAGTTCTCTAGTTTATGTCTTCTCGTAATGTGCCCAAAACATCTTGACTGTCAAATCAGTTTACGATTTTCATTTGCTCCTTGTAGGACTTGCTAATTGGCTGTTCTTTCTGTCCATTGAATTCTTTGCATTCACGTGTTTCTTATTCACCTACGTTGTTGCTTTTCCTTTCTATTTTTTTTTTCTGTTTTACTGTATTTTGTTCTATTATGTTCTCCTTTGTTGTTATTTCTTCTCTCTCTCTCTCTCTCTCTCTCTCTCTCTCTCTCTCTCTCTCTCTCTCTCTCTCTCTCTCTCTGTCTCTCTCTGTCTCTCTCTCTCTTTCTCTCTCTGTCTGTCTCTCTCTCTCTCTCCCTCTCTCTCTCTCTCTTTCTCTCTCTCTCTGTCTCTCTCTCTCTATCTCTCTCTCTCTCTCCCACACCTTTTCTTGTTTTCATTTCTTCTTTCATTCTTTCTCGCATACATTTTCTCTGTCACGTGTCTTGTTTCTTGTTTCTCACTGACTTTACATCTGATTTATGTTTCCTTATACTGCTACTTGTAACGAAATTTAATGTCTTTTATTCTTATATCTTTGCCTTTTTTCTTGTTATTTATATGTATTTCTTTCTTTCCTTCTCGTTTAGATCCTTCATTCATCCATCGCCGCTTCATTTATTTACATCATAATTTGTGTGTGTATTCACCTCTTTAAAAAAAACAACCCGTAATGATTCTTTGAGTTAGATCGATCCTTGCCTCTCCTAATTGCACAAGAATATTCCTAATGACATACATACAAACATAGACCTCCACATATATTTATATATGCCTGTGTGTGTCTCTGTATGTATATATATATATATCTGTGTGTGTACGTGTGTGTGTATGTGTGTGTGTGTGTGTGTGTGTCTGTGTGGAATGACACGCTAACCTGCTCTCCGTCGACAGAGGTTGATCGGGACGCCCTAAGACTAATTAACACTTCAAGAGCACACGTGCAGAAGAAGGATCATTGTTGGACATACTTGGAATAGTTTACTTGCATATCTTTTACACGACGTCACAGTTAACCCCAAACAATTTTGACTATTTATGATATATTGGCAAGTTTACCCTCAGTTGTTTGCCATTGCTATCTGAACGACAGGGACTCATAATATTGTATTGAAACCAGCGAAAGGCGGCCAGCTTCCAAATCGCCCACAGGTGTTTTTCGAACCTGGTTTGCTGGATTACGAATCGCATTTGAAACCCATTCACCATATAGTACCGACTACGAAAAGTACAGTCTAGAAATTTACGTCAAAGAGTCTAAATCTAAAAGGTTTTTGACTTATGGCCTTCACAACACCGGCGCTAGTTTCCTAGGTGTAGAAAAGCCAATAAGGAAATTCTAGAATACATGAATATTAAAAAGGCGCTGCTAAAGGAATTAAAGACGACACAGATTTTTCACATTAAAGGAATGATGTTCTAATAAAATCACAGTGGAGCGGAAACAATTGAAGACGAAAGAACTAAAGAGCGTTAAAGTTATAACTGGACAGATAACATCAAGATAAATAACATCAAATACCGCATAACCCAATGTGCAACGAAGCTTTAAGATGTTATACGGCAAAGCGATGCCGTCCTGGCACATTTACAATATATTTTCAAGATGTTATACCGCCCAAACATACCTCCCTAGCACATTGTACAACAATGTTATACCTACGAACGATATCACCAGTACACTATGTACAACGAATGCTCAAGATGTTATACCGCCCAACCATACATCACTACCACAATGTGCAACGAATGCTAAGTGTCACGAGCTCGCCATGAGTTAACCAGATAATAATACCGACGTTTGCTTGGCGTATATTTTCTAGGCCACAACAGTCGTACTAACAGAGTAAACACAGCTGCCCAGGTTACATCGTGTCAGCCCATAAACACATTTGGTGGTGAGTGAGAAGGAATGGATACATCGAGTTGGCAGTTCATTAACAGTTAGAATCACATATGATTGTCGGCTTAGGATATGGAATGGTTCCGTTTGTCATCTATACTGCCGGACATCAGACGGAAATGGCTGCTGGGATTGTCACCACGGAACAGAAGATTGACAGTTTATCAACAGGTCGGAAGTGCCCGACTAGGGAGAAAACAGTGCATCTGTCAATTCTTGGTTTCCGGCACATCGAGAGGATTGACGGGGTTATTTGCAACTCTTTGTTGTAACTCGACAGAAACTCGCTGGCTTGTTTTGAGAATCTAAACTATTACTGACAACTTTGACAGGACTTAAGCCAGGAAAATAGTTTCCTGACAGGGGATGATCTGCCACTGTGCCACCTGTGTGGGGGCATAAAGGATAACGTCACGTGGCCAACTTTGGTAGTTTGCCATATAAACCCGAGTTCGGGCCAACTAGGGGGACTTGAAAATGTGGATCTAGGCAGATATGCTTGTCACTGCAGTAGTTAGAACATCTAACGTGTGAAGGAGATATTTGATTTAGTTTACACGAGCCTGTATGGCTACCATTAGATGTAATTTAGTGTAAACTGCAGTGCCGTAAGGTATAACCTATTATAATATTAGTTCTAATTAATATAGACTGTGGCCTTGTTAAACTATAGTGTGATGATTAGCACTGTTAGTGGAAACTAGTTAGAGTAGAATAGTGATATTAACTCTGCTAGTTAAGAATAGATTAGTGAAGTGTTGATAAGCTTTACTAGTTGAGAATTGAGTAATGAGGGATAATTGGGATCTTCCCGTAGGTGTCCCTGGTGGGCGGGGTTCCGCATTCTGTTTGCTGAGTTTTTCTTTGTCATAGCCTGATTCGGCTCTAGGTGGGTAGCTAATCTGCTCTATGACTAATTCTAGTTAGCTAAAGATCATTAAGCAAGGTGATAGGCTTACACTCAGCCGAAAGGATCAGTGACTAGTACTATCACCAGATGTGTTGTTTCTATCCTAGGTTCCCTACCAGATCCAAGGAAACTCAACAAGTTTTTGGGAAAAAAATCAAATCCAAAAGGGAAGAACACCAGTTCAAGAGTCACTAGAGTTGCATACAGAACGTAACTTACGCTAGAAGGAAATTGATTCATCAAAGAGAGTGATAGGAAAAGGTGTCCATAGGCTGATGGAGTGTGTTGGACGGAAGCTGGTGGATTCTCCAGAATATTGAGAGGGAAAAAATATTATAATGTGGGTGTCGGCTCTCTTCACTCCAGGGACGACACTGTAAAGGAGGACACGACATTATTGGGGGCTCGATAACGGGATCTTTGGACAGCGGGATCTCTCGGAAACGGGATCTTTGGACAGCGGGATCTCTCATAAACGTGATCTTTGGACAGCGGGATCTCTCGGAAACGGGATCTTTGGACAGCGGGATCTCTCATAAACGTGATCTTTGGACAGCGGGATCTCCCGTAAACGGAATCCTTGGACAGCGAGATCTCCTGCAAGCAGGAACGTTTGACAGGGGGATCTTCTGACAACGGGGTCTTTTGACACGGGATCCTTAGTTATTAGAGGGAGATATCAGTAGTAGTACATGTTGTAAATCCATCTTAATGAGCAATGAGCAATGAGATATACAAAGAAAATAGAAGGAGGTGCGGGAGGTGCGGGGAGGTGCCGGAATAAAATAGTAAGCTCAAAGAAGGGTAGGAGGGAACATAATTTATGCATAATCGATTGGTTTGCGCCGGCTGTTTCGGGTTGATGTATTCGTATCTTTGATAAGATCGGCGAACATCTGTCAGCAAAAAGTCGATATTGTCCGTACCAGAAATAATGTGGTTTGTAAATTACACCTGTCGGCGTTAGGTGGCGTTTTTAATCAGCTCATCGGTATATGTAAACAATGATAAATGAATTGAGACACGGGGCTAGTTGGTACCACAGTCGCATTGCAGATGGTGCGATAACCAATTCGGTAGAGTGTGTCGGGGTATCGCCAATGTGTAACTGGGGTGTCTAATGGGTTAATTTGGTACCATAGACCCCCTCATTTTGCGGCGTCGAGTTCGAATCTCAATGCTTTTTCGTTGGTAAGGTTACCACTTAGCCACTGTATGGGTGTACCTAGTTGCCATAGGGGGTGTGTAGTTGGTCATAGTAGGATATCACCAATGTGTAACTGGGGTGTCTAGTGGGTCCCCTACCATGCGGCAGGGTCGATCCTACTGTGTGGTGGGTAGTGTGGCAGTGGTCGAGTGTGTAACGGGGCTAGGTGGTGCCGTAGGTATCGTTTGAGAGTCGATTCACGCCGCGGTTCGATAAGGATGTCCACCCTAGGAGGCTCTTTTTAAGTGTATACTAAGCCGTAAATGTATAACAGTGGTGTCTAGTTGCCGCCATAGCGTTGACAGGTTCGAAACCTACTGTGTGGTGGGGTAGTGTGGCAGTGGTCGAGTGTGTAACGGGGCTAGGTGGTGCCGTAGGTATCGTTTGAGAGTCGATTCACGCCGCGGTTCGATAAGGATGTCCACCCTAGGCGGCTCTTTTTAAGTGTATACTAAGCCGTAAATGTATAACAGTGGTGTCTAGTTGCCGCCATATCGCTAGACAGGTTCGAGTCCTACTGTTTGGTGGGATAGTGTGGCAGTGGCCGATTATTTAACTGAGCTAGGTGGTGTCACTGACGGTTCGAATAACGCCCCTGGTCGCTAACTATACCCAACATAGGCGCCAGAGAAGCGAATCACGATGTGTCGCTTTGCATTCTCCTCAGAAACGTCAGTTCCACAGCCAGCAGATTCAGCGGGACTGCTCATTGTCTTCACATTAATACAAAAGTACAGGTTCAACACTCTTTTTCTCGTAGCAATTGCCATCTTTTTACTGGTCAATACGTTTTTCAGCTTGCAAAAGGTTATCTTCGCCACGGCGATTCTTGTGCTAATCTCTTCAAGGCATCTCCCATCAGTTGTTATGACTGTTCCGAGATACTTGTATCTACTCACTTGTTTCAGAATATTCCCATTTACATGTATATTACATAGTGGTATTTCGTTCTTCATAGTGACAATCATAACCCGTGTCGTTTTATAATTTAATTCTAACCCTAGTTGTTCACCGGGTGCAACAACCGCCTCTACTAAATATTGCAGATCCTGCGCAGTGTCTGTTGATTACATAAATTATATGAAGGCAGTTCACAAGTTAAATTAGATGAAGACATTTTATTACAGAAATTAAATGAAGACATTTGACTAGAAATATTTAATAAAACGACGAAAAAACGGAGATCTACCGGCGTGAGAAAAGCTTATATGTATGGTAATGTCAGTTCCTGTGAACATATTTAGCAGAAGCATTCTGCATAGTATATGCATATTTAGCTTTAAGGTGAAATCAATACTGCTGTACCGATCGGAAACAAGAAAAACGAATAAAACAACTACTAATAAACAACAAACATTCATTAACGGGTGCCCACGTAGTTCATCCTTGGCGTTCATGTCTCATTCAACAATTAGCATAATGCCTGAAGTCAAATTTGCGGCTTCAAAATATGTGTTCATAGCATATTTATATATGAAGATATATATTCAAGGTGATTTTAAAGGACAAATTTCCTCATGTCACACGCTGCAAAAGACATATTTCACTCAAACTTAAACATTAAGAGTGGAAAAGAGTATGTTGTAGATACTGTTTTTGTTTTCCCTTTGTTTCTAGTGGGACCTGGTAATTTGTTGTTCTATCTGGGCATGGTATGTATATTTTCACCACATCTTCACTGATGTTTTTCATTTTGTCTGCTCATTGCCCACGCTTCACAGTCATACAAAAGTACATATTCTATGAAAGACAGAGACAATTTGCAGATATTATTAAACAAAATGACAAATCGGAGGTCAGCTAACATGTACGTATTTGTAAATAAGGATACACAGCGATGTCTATTATATAACGATAACAAAGGTATTTAGTTGTAGAAAACTACCGTGCCTCCCAGGCAAACGGCGGTAGGCTAGTGACTATGTTTAGATTAGCTGTGATGGCACCAGCTGGAGATATTAATCAGCTACCTGGTACCCAGTGAAGATGACACGATAAACGAGGCGGTATAGGCCGCGTGGCCCTGAACAAAACCAACAATGAAACAAAAATGGTAATGAAACGTTGCGTCGCCGCGAAGCATTATTTTAGAAACCAAAGATTACAATCGATCTGAGAGGGTAATAATAGACAGTCTAAGCCTACCAGAAAGAGGTGTCTAATACACTGGGTACCAACGACAGACAGCTGGTCAAGAAGAAGCAATACACAGTATATAAAGTTAGGACTAAATAAACCGTAGTTTAAAGAATTCAAGTACATTATTACAAGTTAAATTACATAATAAAATAAATACAGTGATATGTATAAAATTATAAAAAACAAAAAAGAAGAAAACACCAGTGTTACATTAGCAAATAAGTGAAAAACACAACGGTATGAATACGTTGGTGTATTAGATACATACAAATGGTACACACAACATGCCATTATGTCAGCGTGACCGCTATCTGTTATATATTGCGACCAAATTACACCGATCGCCCCTCACGTCAGCGTAACAGACTAACACTTAAACCAAGCGCCCACTATCTATTCTATATTGTTGCCAACAATTTTGTGCATGCCGCCATCCTTTGATGGGAGTCTGATTGATGAAGCCTGTCAGGAAACAACCATAGATACATAGTAAAAGTGACGTGAGAATACAAATCCAAGCGTATTGACTCTCGGTGTATCGTTATTCACGTAACGTTTCCTGTTTCCTGCTCCAGTCTATTGTTGTAAAATCTTACCAAAGTGGACACTGTGGACCAAATCTACATGAATGAAGTAGGATAGATGCGGTTGTCATATGTGTCTTATAGGGCTTGGTCATTGGTTTTTAAAAACTTATCAATGGAAGAGAAGGACCCTTACACTACAAACAGAATAAACATTTACATTAATAATACCCATAACAAACACATGACCATCTACACTGGCTGTGACAAAAGTGACAGTCTGCTTAGAGAAAACAGCGAATTTTCAACGAAAACATAGTCTGTGTGTTATCTCCTTGGAAACGTAAATCTGGTTATATTTAAATCACCCTATGCATTCATGTCCCCCATGAAAACTAATGTAATGTCTGAAGAAGTCAAATTTTGAGGCTTCAAAATATGTTTTCGTAGTATATGTATATATGAATATATATACATGTGTTTTCTAACAACAAATGTCTATGAACGACACAACACCTACAAGTTACTAAGATTGGCACTGGGTTACCAACAACATTTGCGTCTAGAGTCAATACAACAGGACAAGACAATGCTTTTTTCGGCCTCTGATTGAGAACAACAGATATAAACGTAATTATGCAATTACCTCTTTACCACAGTACCGAGAAAGTTAAAAATATCATTTTAAATACGCTGACGACCATAGTAACACAACCAGTTAATTCTGCTTGCTCACTTTGTGTATTACCCACACCTACTATAGATTGCAGAAAATACTCATTGTCTACAACCAAGCTGAAAAATATCGGTAAAAATTATAAATGCCTCGTCCGATTTCATAAAAAGAAGGAAATAATGTTAGCCAAATGTGAAAATATCGGTCAAACATCTAAATGGCTCATCAAAACTTATAAAAAATAGGAAAATTTGTTAACCTAATGAGAAAAATATTGACCCTGTAAAGAAATATTTACAACAAAATTATAAAAATTAGGAACATTTGTTAACCTAATGAGAAAAAATATCGACCAAAGAGAGCAATATTTCATCTAATCTTATAAAAAGTAGGAACATTTGTCAGCCGAAATGGGGAAAAGGTCGGTCAAATACATAAATATCTCAACAAATTATAAAACGTAGGAAAAAATAGTGGTCAAAGACAGAAATATCTCATCCGAACTTATAACAAGTAAGAAAATATACTAGTAAAATCAAGAAACATGTCGGCCGAAGTAATACAATAGGCAGAACGAGGGACAAACTTATAAATATTTCATTCAAACTTATAAAGACTATGATAAAATATTATCCAAATCAAATAACAGGCTGACCAAACTTAATTAGCTCATCCAACCTTATAAATAGTAGGACAATTTGTTAGCCAAATAGGCAAAATATTGATCAGATACACAAATATCTCAATCAACTTTATAAAAAGTAGGAGAAAAGGCTAGTCAAACTAATAAAAATGGTGGCCAAATACATAAATATCTCAACGAAAATTATAAAAAGTAGGAAAATTGTAAGTCAAATGTAAAAAATATGGGGCAAATAGGAAATCATATTAACCAAATGGGAAAAATATCGCTCAAACTTACAAATAACGCGTCCAAACTTATAAAAAGTAGGAAAATGTGTTAGCCGAATGGTGAAAATATGGCTCAAATTAAGAATCATGTCGACCGAAGTAGGAAAATACGTGATTCAATGTATAAAAACGTTGGGTAAATACAGAAATATGTCGACCAAACTGATAAAAATCTCCGCCAAACTTATGAAATGTAGGAACATTTGTTAACCAAAAGGGGAAAATGTCGGCCAAATACAGAAATAGCTCCACCAAGCTTATGAAAAGTAGGAACATTTGTTAACCAAATGAAAAAAAAAAAAAAAAATATTGGCCATGTAAAGAAATAGCGCATCCAAATTGACAAAATATAGGAAACTTTATTAGCCAAAGGTGAAATCTATTGACCAAGTAAATAAATTCCTCGTCCAACCCCATAAAAGGTAGGAAAAGTTCTTACCCAAATGTGAAAAAGATCCGCCAAACTTATAAATGTCTCATCCAAACTTATAAAAAGTAGGAAAACAATACTAGCCAAATCAACTAAAAGGCTGACCAAACTTATAAATATATCATCCAAACTGACCAAAGTAATAAAAATATTGGGTAAATATAGAAATATGTCGACCAAACTTTTACAAATCTCCGGTAAATTTATGAAAAATAGGAAATTTTGTTAACTAAATGTGAAAAAATATCGACCAAACTTATAAAAAGCTCTGCCAAACTTATGAAAAGTAGGAAAATTTGTTAACCCACACGAAGACAATTATTAACCAAAGATAGAAAAATATCGACCTAAATAGGAAAATTTGTTAGCCAAATGGGAAAAATATTGGCCAAATAAACACATATTTCAACCAAACTTATAAATATGTCATCCAAATTTACAACAACAACCAAAAAAATAGGAAAATTTGTCGACCAAGTAAGAAAATATATTACCAAAACTGGAAAAGATACTAATCAAAGTGAGAAAAATACTTTCCCAGTTTTGGTAATATATTTTCTTACTTGGTCGACAAATTTTCCTATTTTTTTGGTTGTTGTTGTAAATTTGGATGACATATTTATAAGTTTGGTTGAAATATGTGTTTATTTGGCCAATATTTTTCCCATTTGGCTAACAAATTTTCCTATTTAGGTCGATATTTTTCTATCTTTGGTTAATAATTGTCTTCGTGTGGGTTAACAAATTTTCCTACTTTTCATAAGTTTGGCAGAGCTTTTTATAAGTTTGGTCGATATTTTTTCACATTTAGTTAACAAAATTTCCTATTTTTCATAAATTTACCGGAGATTTGTAAAAGTTTGGTCGACATATTTCTATATTTACCCAATATTTTTATTACTTTGGTCAGTTTGGATGATATATTTATAAGTTTGGTCAGCCTTTTAGTTGATTTGGCTAGTATTGTTTTCCTACTTTTTATAAGTTTGGATGAGACATTTATAAGTTTGGCGGATCTTTTTCACATTTGGGTAAGAACTTTTCCTACTTTTTATGGGGTTGGACGAGGAATTTATTTACTTGGTCAATAGATTTCACCTTTGGCTAATAAAGTTTCCTATATTTTGTCAATTTGGATGCGCTATTTCTTTACATGGCCAATATTTTTTTTTATTTTTTCCATTTGGTTAACAAATGTTCCTACTTTTCATAAGCTTGGTGGAGCTATTTCTGTATTTGGCCGACATTTTCCCCTTTTGGTTAACAAATGTTCCTACATTTCATAAGTTTGGCGGAGATTTTTATCAGTTTGGTCGACATATTTCTGTATTTACCCAACGTTTTTATACATTGAATCACGTATTTTCCTACTTCGGTCGACATGATTCTTAATTTGAGCCATATTTTCACCATTCGGCTAACACATTTTCCTACTTTTTATAAGTTTGGACGCGTTATTTATAAGTTTGAGCGATATTTTTCCCATTTGGTTAATATGATTTCCTATTTGCCCCATATTTTTTACATTTGACTTACAATTTTCCTACTTTTTATAATTTTCGTTGAGATATTTATGTATTTGGCCACCATTTTTATTAGTTTGACTAGCCTTTTCTCCTACTTTTTATAAAGTTGATTGAGATATTTGTGTATCTGATCAATATTTTGCCTATTTGGCTAACAAATTGTCCTACTATTTATAAGGTTGGATGAGCTAATTAAGTTTGGTCAGCCTGTTATTTGATTTGGATAATATTTTATCATAGTCTTTATAAGTTTGAATGAAATATTTATAAGTTTGTCCCTCGTTCTGCCTATTGTATTACTTCGGCCGACATGTTTCTTGATTTTACTAGTATATTTTCTTACTTGTTATAAGTTCGGATGAGATATTTCTGTCTTTGACCACTATTTTTTCCTACGTTTTATAATTTGTTGAGATATTTATGTATTTGACCGACCTTTTCCCCATTTCGGCTGACAAATGTTCCTACTTTTTATAAGATTAGATGAAATATTGCTCTCTTTGGTCGATATTTTTTCTCATTAGGTTAACAAATGTTCCTAATTTTTATAATTTTGTTGTAAATATTTCTTTACAGGGTCAATATTTTTCTCATTAGGTTAACAAATTTTCCTATTTTTTATAAGTTTTGATGAGCCATTTAGATGTTTGACCGATATTTTCACATTTGGCTAACATTATTTCCTTCTTTTTATGAAATCGGACGAGGCATTTATAATTTTTACCGATATTTTTCAGCTTGGTTGTAGACAATGAGTATTTTCTGCAATCTATAGTAGGTGTGGGTAATACACAAAGTGAGCAAGCAGAATTAACTGGTTGTGTTACTATGGTCGTCAGCGTATTTAAAATGATATTTTTAACTTTCTCGGTACTGTGGTAAAGAGGTAATTGCATAATTACGTTTATATCTGTTGTTCTCAATCAGAGGCCGAAAAAAGCATTGTCTTGTCCTGTTGTATTGACTCTAGACGCAAATGTTGTTGGTAACCCAGTGCCAATCTTAGTAACTTGTAGGTGTTGTGTCGTTCATAGACATTTGTTGTTAGAAAACACATGTATATATATTCATATATACATATACTACGAAAACATATTTTGAAGCCTCAAAATTTGACTTCTTCAGACATTACATTAGTTTTCATGGGGGACATGAATGCATAGGGTGATTTAAATATAACCAGATTTACGTTTCCAAGGAGATAACACACAGACTATGTTTTCGTTGAAAATTCGCTGTTTTCTCTAAGCAGACTGTCACTTTTGTCACAGCCAGTGTAGATGGTCATGTGTTTGTTATGGGTATTATTAATGTAAATGTTTATTCTGTTTGTAGTGTAAGGGTCCTTCTCTTCCATTGATAAGTTTTTAAAAACCAATGACCAAGCCCTATAAGACACATATGACAACCGCATCTATCCTACTTCATTCATGTAGATTTGGTCCACAGTGTCCACTTTGGTAAGATTTTACAACAATAGACTGGAGCAGGAAACAGGAAACGTTACGTGAATAACGATACACCGAGAGTCAATACGCTTGGATTTGTATTCTCACGTCACTTTTACTATGTATCTATGGTTGTTTCCTGACAGGCTTCATCAATCAGACTCCCATCAAAGGATGGCGGCATGCACAAAATTGTTGGCAACAATATAGAATAGATAGTGGGCGCTTGGTTTAAGTGTTAGTCTGTTACGCTGACGTGAGGGGCGATCGGTGTAATTTGGTCGCAATATATAACAGATAGCGGTCACGCTGACATAATGGCATGTTGTGTGTACCATTTGTATGTATCTAATACACCAACGTATTCATACCGTTGTGTTTTTCACTTATTTGCTAATGTAACACTGGTGTTTTCTTCTTTTTTGTTTTTTATAATTTTATACATATCACTGTATTTATTTTATTATGTAATTTAACTTGTAATAATGTACTTGAATTCTTTAAACTACGGTTTATTTAGTCCTAACTTTATATACTGTGTATTGCTTCTTCTTGACCAGCTGTCTGTCGTTGGTACCCAGTGTATTAGACACCTCTTTCTGGTAGGCTTAGACTGTCTATTATTACCCTCTCAGATCGATTGTAATCTTTGGTTTCTAAAATAATGCTTCGCGGCGACGCAACGTTTCATTACCATTTTTGTTTCATAGTTGGTTTTGTTCAGGGCCACGCGGCCTATACCGCCTCGTTTATCGTGTCATCTTCACTGGGTACCAGGTAGCTGATTAATATCTCCAGCTGGTGCCATCACAGCTAATCTAAACATAGTCACTAGCCTACCGCCGTTTGCCTGGGAGGCACGGTAGTTTTCTACAACTAAATACCTTTGTTATCGTTATATAATAGACATCGCTGTGTATCCTTATTTACAAATACGTACATGTTAGCTGACCTCCGATTTGTCATTTTGTTTAATAATATCTGCAAATTGTCTCTGTCTTTCATAGAATATGTACAATATGGACTGTGAAGCGTGGGCAATGAGCAGACAAAATGAAAAACATCAGTGAAGATGTGGTGAAAATATACATACCATGCCCAGATAGAACAACAAATTACCAGGTCCCACTAGAAACAAAGGGAAAACAAAAACAGTATCTACAACATACTCTTTTCCACTCTTAATGTTTAAGTTTGAGTGAAATATGTCTTTTGCAGCGTGTGACATGAGGAAATTTGTCCTTTAAAATTACCTTGAATATATATCTTCATATATAAATATGCTATGAACACATATTTTGAAGCCGCAAATTTGACTTCAGGCATTATACTAATTGTTGAATGAGACATGAACGCCAAGGATGAACTACGTGGGCACCCGTTAATGAATGTTTGTTGTTTATTAGTAGTTGTTTTATTCGTTTTTCTTGTTTCCAATCGGTACAGCAGTATTGATTTCACCTTAAAGCTAAATATGCATATACTATGCAGAATGCTTCTGCTAAATATGTTCACAGGAACTGACATTACCATACATATAAGCTTTTCTCACGCCGGTAGATCTCCGTTTTTTCGTCGTTTTATTAAATATTTCTAGTCAAATGTCTTCATTTAATTTCTGTAATAAAATGTCTTCATCTAATTTAACTTGTGAACTGCCTTCATATAATTTATGTAATCAACAGACACTGCGCAGGATCTGCAATATTTAGTAGAGGCGGTTGTTGCACCCGGTGAACAACTAGGGTTAGAATTAAATTATAAAACGACACGGGTTATGATTGTCACTATGAAGAACGAAATACCACTATGTAATATACATGTAAATGGGAATATTCTGAAACAAGTGAGTAGATACAAGTATCTCGGAACAGTCATAACAACTGATGGGAGATGCCTTGAAGAGATTAGCACAAGAATCGCCGTGGCGAAGATAACCTTTTGCAAGCTGAAAAACGTATTGACCAGTAAAAAGATGGCAATTGCTACGAGAAAAAGAGTGTTGAACCTGTACTTTTGTATTAATGTGAAGACAATGAGCAGTCCCGCTGAATCTGCTGGCTGTGGAACTGACGTTTCTGAGGAGAATGCAAAGCGACACATCGTGATTCGCTTCTCTGGCGCCTATGTTGGGTATAGTTAGCGACCAGGGGCGTTATTCGAACCGTCAGTGACACCACCTAGCTCAGTTAAATAATCGGCCACTGCCACACTATCCCACCAAACAGTAGGACTCGAACCTGTCTAGCGATATGGCGGCAACTAGACACCACTGTTATACATTTACGGCTTAGTATACACTTAAAAAGAGCCGCCTAGGGTGGACATCCTTATCGAACCGCGGCGTGAATCGACTCTCAAACGATACCTACGGCACCACCTAGCCCCGTTACACACTCGACCACTGCCACACTACCCCACCACACAGTAGGTTTCGAACCTGTCAACGCTATGGCGGCAACTAGACACCACTGTTATACATTTACGGCTTAGTATACACTTAAAAAGAGCCTCCTAGGGTGGACATCCTTATCGAACCGCGGCGTGAATCGACTCTCAAACGATACCTACGGCACCACCTAGCCCCGTTACACACTCGACCACTGCCACACTACCCCACCACACAGTAGGATCGACCCTGCCGCATGGTAGGGGACCCACTAGACACCCCAGTTACACATTGGTGATATCCTACTATGACCAACTACACACCCCCTATGGCAACTAGGTACACCCATACAGTGGCTAAATGGTAACCTTACCAACGAAAAAGCATTGAGATTCGAACTCGACGCCGCAAAATGAGGGGGTCTATGGTACCAAATTAACCCATTAGACACCCCAGTTACACATTGGCGATACCCCGACACACTCTACCGAATTGGTTATCGCACCATCTGCAATGCGACTGTGGTACCAACTAGCCCCGTGTCTCAATTCATTTATCATTGTTTACATATACCGATGAGCTGATTAAAAACGCCACCTAACGCCGACAGGTGTAATTTACAAACCACATTATTTCTGGTACGGACAATATCGACTTTTTGCTGACAGATGTTCGCCGATCTTATCAAAGATACGAATACATCAACCCGAAACAGCCGGCGCAAACCAATCGATTATGCATAAATTATGTTCCCTCCTACCCTTCTTTGAGCTTACTATTTTATTCCGGCACCTCCCCGCACCTCCCGCACCTCCTTCTATTTTCTTTGTATATCTCATTGCTCATTGCTCATTAAGATGGATTTACAACATGTACTACTACTGATATCATTTTGGAGAATCCAGCTAGAGTGAATGTGGATAGGGGTTAGGACTAATATCTTACCTGTTCACACTTCACACGTCTGCATAGGTCTGTGGTCCTGATTCTACTCTTGTCACTGAGTGAATGTGCTGTGTGTGGTAATATCTAGATTTATATTACTTGTTCATATATCTGTATAGTAATTTGTAGTTATATTGTACTCGACCTGCTAGCTTACCTCTCTATATAATGGCCACCCCTAAACTTACCACGTTAGAATTAAGGGCAAAGGGGGAAGACATGGGACTGTCGGGGTCTGCTCTAACGGATTACATACAGGAAGTGGAGAGAGAGTATCGTCAAGCAGAAAGGGAAGATCGAAAGGCCGAGTTGGAATTGAGAAGGATGGAATTTGAAGCTGAGCAAGCAGCTAAGAAATTGGAAGCGGAGCAAGCAGCTAAGAAATTTGAAGCTGAGCAAGCCACTAGGAAATTAGAAGCTGAACAGGAAGCACAGAAAAGGGAGCACGAGTACCGGATGAGGGAACTCGAGTTGAAGAGTCAATCTAATGGAGAAACTGAGGGAGCAGTTGGAAGTTCCTCCATCCCAGGCTCAACACCAGTAGGTGGACATGGGTACCATGCTATGAAGTTTCCTTTAGCGGTCTACGAGGAGGACAAAGAGAAGATTGACCAATACCTTCAACGCTTCGAGGCTATGTCAGTTGCTATGGGTCTGGAGCGTAACAAATGGAATCTTAAGCTATCCCAGGGATTACGCGGGACCGGATACGAGGTTTATTCTCGCCTGCCACCAGGACATGAGAACAATTATGACGAGTTAAAGACGGCTCTGCTGAAACGATTCGAGGTTACGTCACATACCTACCGGAAAAAATTTCGAGCAGCGACACGAGAACCGGGGGAGTTGTTTGCCGCCTACAGTTTGCGTCTAAAATCTTATCTCCATAAGTGGATGGATTTGGCTGGGTTCGCACATGACTATGAGAGTCTGGAAGAGCTCATGGTGGTCGACCAGTTGAAGAAGCAAATGTCTAAACCTCTCACGACGTTCCTGGGAGAACAAGGAGCGGAACGTATTGACCTCGTGACTAAATTAGCAGAACGGTTCGTCGAAGTACATGGGGAGGCAGGGGAAAACCTTTCCACCAACTCCAAAAGTCAAGAGAAACATGACAAGAAGAAAGCCAAAAACTCAGGAACAAAAAAGTGGGAACCTTATGTGCAAAAATCAGAGGATA
The DNA here is from genome assembly GCA_963921405.1 of Cepaea hortensis. Taxonomy (NCBI): domain Eukaryota; kingdom Metazoa; phylum Mollusca; class Gastropoda; order Stylommatophora; family Helicidae; genus Cepaea; species Cepaea hortensis. Next base: position 154,882,411 of record OY992879.1, read on the forward strand.
GTTCAGAGAAGAAGAAGGAGGGAAGCAAGAGCACTTCAAGCTCTACACCTAAACGACCGTGGTCGGAGAAGTGGTGTTCAATTTGTAAGTCACCCTCTCACAATACGAGGGACTGCAAATCGAAGGCTAAGAACCCTCACTTCGCAGCATGTCAAGTGACTTCCAAGGAGGTTGTTACGGAAAATGCCAAGGTCAACAAGGAAGCTCGCCACCAGGAGAGCTCACTCAAGTCTGGCAATAGAAAATCTAGGACAGGGAAATGGTGCAACCAATGCCAGTCGAATACGCACAATGCTATTGACTGCAAGGGAATGTCAGGAGACACTCAATTCGTCGTGTGCTCAGGAAAACCTAAGGTGGAGCCCACCGAGCAGGTCGAGGCCGAGGAAGAGACTCCAGACCAGGAAAAACCACATGTAGTGGAATTGGTAGAGGTTAACGGTCGTCAAGTGGAGTGTTTATACGACTCAGGACTGGACGGGGAGGCCGTGATTTCTGCGGATCTGGTACATCCAGAACAATTCACAGGTGAGACATTGGATATACAGCCTGCACAGAAGAGTGCTGTAACCATGAAGTTGCCCATTGCTAATGTGGAGATTCGGTCAAGGTACGTCACCGGCACCATCAAGGCCGCTGTATTGACCGATCCCATTTTTCCAGTCATCCTAGGTTGCCGGTATGTCTTTCTGGGAATGCCCAGGGAGCCAATCCATATGGGAGCAATGCAGACTCGCTCTCAGACGAAAACGGAAGAGGCAGACGCAATTGTGACTAACCCAATGCCGGGGGAGCTACGAACTGCCCAGAGTGAGGATGATACTTTACGTCCTTGCTACAAAAAGCTGCAGAAAAGTGCTGATCCACCAGGACGGGGGCAGTACTACATGAAGAATAGGATACTCTACAGGAGAGCAGGAAGGGGAGACAACCTATACGGTCAGTTGGTCGTCCCGAAAGCTCATCGGTCCCAGATTCTTCATATGGGGCATACCATCTCCTTTAGTGGACACATGGGTATTGCCGCCACCATGCAGCGGATTTCCTGCCACTACTATTGGCCGGGAATGACAGATGATGTGCGTCGGTATGTGAAGTCATGCCCTGAGTGCCAGAGGGTGGCACCGAAACACTGGACAGCACCGGTGGTGTTGGGTGAGATGCCCATCATGAACTCTCCTTTCGAGAGGGTAGCCATCGATATCGTGGGTCCACTTCCCAGGACTAGGAAGAGGAACATGTATATACTCACAATGGTGGATTGCTGTACAATGTGGGGTGAGGCTATACCGTTGACCACGATTGACTCGAAAAGAGTGGCGGACGCACTGATGGAGGCCTTTACAAGATTAGGCTTTCCGGATCAAATTCTGACGGACAATGGATCTCAGTTTTGTGGAAAACTCATGGAGGAGGTATTTAGGGTGTTTCACTCTAACCACATACATACCAGCCCTTACCACCCTCAAGCCAATGGACAAGTGGAGCGTTTCAACGGCACGTTGATGACAATGCTCAGGAAACTAGCGCAGGAAAAACCTGATAGGTGGGATCAATATATCCCAGCAGCACTCTTTGCCTATCGGGAAGTTCCTCATGGCTCAACAGGACTACCACCCGCTACGTTGCTGTTTGGTCGTCCAATCAAAGGACCGTTGGAAGCCATGTTGAGGAGTTGGACTGAAGAGGGGACGTCAGAAGAAGTGATCTCATCCTATCAATACGTGGAGGAACTGAAAGAAAAACTCCACAAGGGATAGACTCTGGCAAATCAAAACTTGAAAAAGGCCAGGAAAAGACATGCGGCTTACTACAACCGTAGGTCTAAAGAAAGATCTCTAGAGGTGGGAGATAAAGTATTGTTGCTACTCCCAACGGGAAACAACAAACTGGAGATAGGTTGGCAAGGACCATTTCCCGTGGAAAGGGTGATATCCAGAACCAACTATCAGATCCGGATCCGGGGAAAGTCGAAGATTTTCCATATCAATCTCTTGCGGAAATACGAAGAGAGACCCGGAGACAAGGCAGCTCTCCTCATGGCAATGGCAGTTGCAGTGGGGACGGAAGTGGGAACCAGCGAGGGCAGGGAATATCCCTTGGTACACCAGGAAACCTATAGGGATGTGCAAGTGAACCCTGATCTGACCTCCCAGGAGAGGGAAAGGATAACCCAGGTTCTCAAGTCTCATAAGGAGATACTGACTGATAAACCAGGACGAACGAGGTTGGTGGAGTTCGAGATGACTTTGACCACACAGGAGCCTGTTCGCCAAAAGGTTTACCCAGTGCCATTCTCTAAAGAAAAGGCCCTGGAGGAGGAAATAAAAAAACTGCTGGAGGATGACGTGATTGCACCATCCACATCCCCATACAATGCGGGGGTAGTTTTGTTACGCAAACCAAGTGGAGAACACAGGTTGTGTATAGATTACCGACTTCTGAACAGTCATACACAGTTTCAGGTGGAACCTTTGCCGAATCCAACTCAGTTATTCGCTAGGCTCCATAAGGCTCGGTACTTTTCAAAGGTGGATCTGAGTCGGGGGTACTATCAGATACCAGTCAAACCGGAGATTCGACCACTGTTAGCTTTCAGTACACCCAGGGGACACTACGAATTCAAGGTCATGCCCTTTGGACTCAGTAATGCACCTAGTGTGTTTACACGCATGATGAGGACTTTACTAGATCCGTTACAGGATCCGTCCATCATCTCATTCATGGATGATATTCTGATTTCCAGTGATAGCTTGGATGACCACTTACAATCCTTGGAGAGAGTGTTTAATAGGCTCAAGGAAGCAGGGCTTACTGCTCGTCCAACCAAGTGCATGATTGGTTACCAGACTCTGGAATTTCTAGGTCACACCATCACTCCAGGACACATTGTCCCAGAAGAGAAGAACCTGGAGAAAATCAGAAATGCACCAAGGCCAAAAACGAAGAAGGATGTGCGATCTTTTCTCTCGTTGTGTGGGTTCTACCACAAATTTATCCCACATTTCACGGAATTGGGAGCTCCGTTGACGGAAACCTTGAAAAAGGGATTCCCGGACCAAATCATTTGGACACCAGAATGTGAGAATGCCTATAGTCAGTTAAAGGAGGCCTTGGTCAGCAAACCTGTATTACAGCTCCCTGACCTTTCCAAACAATTTGTGTTGAGAACAGATGCGAGTGCGATTGGAATTGGAGCCGCTTTGTTACAGGAAGGAAAAGACGATGCTTCGGTTTTGAAACCTGTAGCATACGCAAGTAAGAAACTTCTACAGGCGGAGAGGAATTATTCAACCGTCGAGAGAGAGTGCTTGTCCCTCGTATGGGCAGTGCAAAAATTTCAGCCATATTTGTATGGAGTTAAGTTTCGGGTCCAGTCGGATCATCAGCCCCTGATGTTCCTGGCTACTTCTCAGAAGCTCAACGCCCGTTTGATGCCGTGGTCGTTGTTACTTCAACCATATAATTTCACAGTAGAGTACATTCCGGGGAAGGAGAATGTTGGAGCGGATTTCTTGTCAAGACACCCAGCTCCTGAAGAAGAGGAATGAATCATCTGGATTTAACTCATGGTGGAGAAGAGTGAGATGGACTACTCTCTTAAGAGGGGGCCTATGTCACGAGCTCGCCATGAGTTAACCAGATAATAATACCGACGTTTGCTTGGCGTATATTTTCTAGGCCACAACAGTCGTACTAACAGAGTAAACACAGCTGCCCAGGTTACATCGTGTCAGCCCATAAACACATTTGGTGGTGAGTGAGAAGGAATGGATACATCGAGTTGGCAGTTCATTAACAGTTAGAATCACATATGATTGTCGGCTTAGGATATGGAATGGTTCCGTTTGTCATCTATACTGCCGGACATCAGACGGAAATGGCTGCTGGGATTGTCACCACGGAACAGAAGATTGACAGTTTATCAACAGGTCGGAAGTGCCCGACTAGGGAGAAAACAGTGCATCTGTCAATTCTTGGTTTCCGGCACATCGAGAGGATTGACGGGGTTATTTGCAACTCTTTGTTGTAACTCGACAGAAACTCGCTGGCTTGTTTTGAGAATCTAAACTATTACTGACAACTTTGACAGGACTTAAGCCAGGAAAATAGTTTCCTGACAGGGGATGATCTGCCACTGTGCCACCTGTGTGGGGGCATAAAGGATAACGTCACGTGGCCAACTTTGGTAGTTTGCCATATAAACCCGAGTTCGGGCCAACTAGGGGGACTTGAAAATGTGGATCTAGGCAGATATGCTTGTCACTGCAGTAGTTAGAACATCTAACGTGTGAAGGAGATATTTGATTTAGTTTACACGAGCCTGTATGGCTACCATTAGATGTAATTTAGTGTAAACTGCAGTGCCGTAAGGTATAACCTATTATAATATTAGTTCTAATTAATATAGACTGTGGCCTTGTTAAACTATAGTGTGATGATTAGCACTGTTAGTGGAAACTAGTTAGAGTAGAATAGTGATATTAACTCTGCTAGTTAAGAATAGATTAGTGAAGTGTTGATAAGCTTTACTAGTTGAGAATTGAGTAATGAGGGATAATTGGGATCTTCCCGTAGGTGTCCCAGGTGGGCGGGGTTCCGCATTCTGTTTGCTGATTTTTTCTTTGTCATAGCCTGATTCGGCTCTAGGTGGGTAGCTAATCTGCTCTATGACTAATTCTAGTTAGCTAAAGATCATTAAGCAAGGTGATAGGCTTACACTCAGCCGAAAGGATCAGTGACTAGTACTATCACCAGATGTGTTGTTTCTATCCTAGGTTCCCTACCAGATCCAAGGAAACTCAACAAGTTTTTGGGAAAAAAATCAAATCCAAAAGGGAAGAACACCAGTTCAAGAGTCACTAGAGTTGCATACAGAACGTAACTTACGCTAGAAGGAAATTGATTCATCAAAGAGAGTGATAGGAAAAGGTGTCCATAGGCTGATGGAGTGTGTTGGACGGAAGCTGGTGGATTCTCCAGAATATTGAGAGGGAAAAAATATTATAATGTGGGTGTCGGCTCTCTTCACTCCAGGGACGACACTGTAAAGGAGGACACGACACTTAGAACAGATACAACTTGAAATCCACTACCACCAACCTTCACTCTGGAGGAGGCACTCTGCAGGAGGCACTCTGGAAATGACAACAATGCATTGAGTCCCCCTCGTCATGAATGACTCACAGAAGAGGTAATTGTCACATCCAGCTGGTTGTTAAGTGCTAGCTTCATTGGGTGGCGTCCGTCCATGTTTGTTCAAAATCCCATCCATAAACTATGGCACTCGACAAGAAATCAATTAATCGGAATGCAGATCTTGGTGTGACAGACCCTTGTGTGGCCGAAGTTCGGTTGAGAGGAAGTGTCCACCACCGACTGACCATTAAGGTTTGTGGAGCCTGTACTGCCCTCTCAATCATCAATCAAAACTCGGGGTGTCTAGCTGGTCGCGCGTCAAAATACACTTGATTCTTCCAAGAGGAGCTGTTCTCATTTGAAGCTGATAGGTTCGAATCTTCATCAACTCATAGCTATTAATTTTACTATTGTTTACTTTGTCCTTTCATGTGTTCTTCTTGTCCTTGCCTGGTACGAGTGCTAATACGCGGGTAAGTTAATAAGCAAGTCACAAATGGCTGTAGAAAAATAACTAGATATGATAACAACTTGAAACCAGTTTATTTGTAAACATACATTGTCCCTTTATTTCTCTACATAATTTCCACCAACATTGATGCACTTATCCCATCGTTTTATCAATCTTCCCAATCTCCCGCCCTAAACCTTCCTATATGTGTCTATCTCCCGCCCCAAGCCTTTCTATACGTGTCTATCTCCCGCCCCAAGCCTTCCAATATGTGTTTACCTCCCGCCCCAAGCCTTCCTAAATGTGCCTATCTCCCGCCCCAAGCCTTTCTATGTCTCCAACTTCTGCCTCAAGCCCCTCTATATGTTTCGCTCCCCTGCCCCAAACCTCTCTATATGTTTCTATCCCCTGCCCCAAGCCCCTCTATATGTCTCTCTCTCTTCTGCCCCAAGGTCATCTACATGTTTCTATCCCCTGTCCCAAGCCCCTTTATATGTCTCTCTTCCCTGCCCCAAGATCATCTATATGTTTCTATATCCCGCCCCAAGCCCTTCTAAACGTTTCTATCTCTTGTTCCAAGCCCCTATACATGTTTCTACCCCCGTCCCAAGCCCTTGTATATGTTTCTCTCCCCTGCCCTAAGCCCATCTATATGTTTCTTTCTTCTACCCCAAGCCCTTCTATATATGTCTCCCCTCCATCCCCACCCAAGCATTTATATCTGTAAGCCCCCCTATCTGTTTCTATCTCCTGCCCCAGTCTGTTTCTAAATCCATCTCTCTCTGGATCTATTTATTTCCATAATAAAACTCTCCACATCCCTCCTGAATCTTTCCACCACCGTTCTGAACCTAGCTCCACCAGCTTCCAGAATCTTTTCACCACCTACCTGCATCTTTCCACCAAGCTCCTCAATTATTACACCATCCTTCAACGCCCTTCTGTTTCTTCCCACAACCCTCATTCCTGTCCCAACACTCCTCCAAATCACTCCACCAGCAACCAGGATCTTTCCACCAACCTCCATTCTAAAACCACCCACGTGGATCTCTCCACCTCCCCACAAGTGACCCCCTGCCCTCTGGGGGTTCTCATTGCTCTGGATGATGCATTTGCAGAAATTAACAGCGTTTGCACTCCATCCCTCTGACATGGTCATGAGAATAGAGGGTTACACCGAGAGTTTTGTCCGCGGATACAATTCTTCGGGGATATGCTAACCGGCGGTTCTTGCCGTAATTTTCGGACAAATCAAATTATGGTATAATTTCTGGAAATGTTATTGAGTAATACAGCTGTTAAAACAAAACGGAAGGACAGACGCGATGTCGGAGGTACGGATAACACAAAGTGTACACGAAATGTTGAAAAAAAAAAGACAGAAAACCAAGTACGCGTTAAAAAAAAGGAATTTAACATCCTTTTATTAGCTTTTGCTTTCTTAATGTGAAGTCAACCGTCAAGCCAAATTTAATGATGGAAATGTGACTGAACGCCCTAACTCGACCTCAGCGCAGCGGAAATTTAAGCGCTCTGTCTTACCCCTTCAGACATGACGACTGCTTGATTATACCTATTTGAGTAAAAGAATCTTTTGATGTAAGACTCGATATAGATGAGTCACCACTCAATAAACAAAGCACGACTGCTCTTCGGCGTGACCATGACCTTAATTACAGGGTCAGTGTAGATTGCATATTTATGAGAGAAAGTGAATTTCTTAATTGCCTGGAGACAAATGAAGCGCACTATTACAAGCAATTTGTTAAATCCGGCATGCATTCCTGTATTAGCATATATTTGTGTAGCAAATATAAACAAGTAATAATGCCGATGTTCAGGAAAAGGGTTGCTATGTGACAGAGACCACCCCAAGGGTTTCTACGTGTCCTCTGGGGTGGGTACGGTGAGGGGAGGGATGTCATATTTTATACTCAATCATCATCATCATCATCATCATCATCATCATCCTCATCATCATCATCATCATCATCATCATCATCATCATCATCGTCGTCCTCATCGTCGTCGTCAGTATCATCATCATCATCATCATCATCATCATCATCATCATCATCATCATCATCATCGTCATCATCATCCTCCCGTGTGTTGCCGGGGTCCATAAGGGAAGCAAAGAATAGTAACACTGTAGCCTACCACGCATGTCGTAAGAGGCGACTAAGGAGGCTTGATGGTTCCGTCCCCCTGCTACTGAGTGAGTGCGTGGCGCGACACTGTGAGCTGTGGGTTTCGTGTGAAATGCTTTTGAATCTGCCCGAGGTTTTTTGGAACGTGATTGCATGTTCAGAGCGATGGCAGCTGGCTATGTCCCAGAGTTGACCGGTTTTTGCCTTATGCAGAAATGCGAGGCTGCTTGGCTTCTGGTTGACTGCCACTACCATCGACGATGAACTGTATTTTCGTGGATGCGCACACATGCGCACAAACACACACGCGCACACACATACGCACACACACACAAATGAAGCATAACTTATTTATTAATTTATTTTGGTTTAAATATCTCCAAATTAGTTATAGGCAATTGCATATCCTTTACAGGGCGGTGCATGCAACCCCAACATTTATTGGCTGTTCGTGTTTTAGTAGGGACAACCACATTCAGTAGTTTGCTCCTACTTTCTGAACGGTCGACGCCTCATACCATTGAAATCAACGCAAAGTGATCTGCTTCCAAACCGTCCGCGACTGATTTCGAACCCGTGACTCGGTGTG